>JANSTX010038986.1:1789-17923 GCA_027564355.1 Penthetria funebris | reverse complement strand
GCACCTCGAGGTGATGGTGATGATGATGATGATGATAAGAGTATTCACTACCCGTTACTAAATAGTTCAAACAGATTATATCTATTTCATATTCCTAATTAAACAGTATGTAAAGCGGTCATATTAAATTGTGGTTCCAGAGATCTTAATAATTTTTATCAAAATTTAAAATCGATATATGGAAGCCATAAAGCTGTTTTTTTTTTGTTTAATATTGGCAAATACAATTCTTTTTAAAACCACTGATTCCTTGTAGTTATCGGTGCATATCCCTTCTGAACATTCTTTAATAAAGATTTTTTTCTCCTAATTATTAGTTTTCACATGTAAATTGATATTTACCACACTACACCAAAAAAAATGTTTTTAAAAAATGCATTTCCTCTCTGTAATTTTTATACAATCCCCAAAATTACATGAAAAAAAAAGAACTAGTGGGGCACTTTACAATGACATTAATTGTAAATAAAACAAACACACATAAAAGAAAATAAATCGTTTGATTTGGATTTCCGTACAGAACCGTATAAACAAACACTCATATACTTTGATAATTTTATATTTTCATTAAAAATTTTGATAACTTTTTTTTTTTATTATTATTGTATTGGATTCATTCATACATTCATTCATATTGCTTGCTTCTTTTTCCCACGCATGTGTAAAATTATATTTAGAAAGTACTGTACTTTTTGTATTTAAAAAAAAATTTTTTTTTACTATACAAGGCATTTAAATGAATTTTAAAAATATAAGAAAATTTATAATAAACTATTATTTTGTTGTAATTAAAATATAATTTTATTTTAATTTCAATCAAAATAATATCTAATACTATCAACACAATTTACATACAGAGATTATTTATCCATTTATTTAATTAATAAAAAAAAAACTATCAAACATTTATTTACTATTTTATAGTAAACATTTTGTTATGAATGAAATTAATTATTAATTCATTGATATTATCACAATAAGAACCACAAATTTGTTCACAATTATTTAATTAAAGATATAAAACAACACATTAATAAGTTAGTAAAGTACATCGCGAACCCAAAATTTATTACTTCAGACTTATAGGCCGTTTCTCAAATGACTGACGAACATTTCCCGTGTATTTAAACACAAAGGTACGATGAATGAACAGCGAAAAAAAAAGAAAATTACAAATGTGTGAACATATTTTAAATATGCAAGTATGTATGAATGAGTTAAAAATAAAATTTTTAATTTTAATTTAAAAAAAATAAAATCATCTTGATGGTGAGTACTGAGAACCCATATCGTAAAACTTCAAAAATATTAAACATTTTTGAGGAAACAGACACCAATTTTCTTATTTCTTTATGGATAACCCTGATAATGGAATATATTAAATCTAAATTGCATCTAAAAATATGCGTTTTCTTTTAAATAATTTAAAAATGCAGTAGGCAGATTAATGATTGGAACCCCCCTATTTTTGAATATTTAAAAAAATTAATAATGCGATGCGGTTTGTTATTTTTTAAACATAATTTTAATAATGGGAATCATATTTTCTTGTAATTATATGGACTTATAAAATATTATAAAAACAAAAATAGTTTTCCTGTTTTGACGAATATTGTGTTTTCATTCATTCAGAAGAAGTACAAACAATTACAATATTCATTCATTCAAATACTAGTGAAAATTTTATTTTAATGCTTCAACACACATATGTTATTCATTCATTCACTAACACTGACATAATGAAAATTTATGAATGAAAAAATAAAATGTATGCTAATTAAACTTAAGTTCTTTTCCTTAATAAATATAAAATATAGGGTATTTGAAAAGGATACCATATGCAAAGAAGTGAGAATTTTTCAAATTCAACCCTTTATTATTTAAAACTGACAGTTGATGCCCCTAGAGAAAGTGTAACATCTCTAATTCATATGGTAATATTATATTAATAATTTTAATAATGGACAGATACGCATGAAATTTTGACAGATATCAAAAATAAAATATGTTTCGTAGATATCAACCACATATTTTGCGATTATCAATGACTTTCAAACCTACCCTCGAGTATTTTTCCCACATCATTGTATCTATTGGATCGTTATCTCCTTGGTTTGCATTCAAATTTTTGGATATATTGCATAATTGATTATGGAGTTTGAATACACTGCAACATTAACAAAGTCTACTTTCATTACACTACCTTTACTTAATGAATGTGTTACGGATATTATCATCAGTCTGTCATTTAGATTAATCTTTTCTTAAATTCTGACTTCCGTATTTGTATGAATACAAACAGGTCAATAGTATAGTATACTTAAGTATATAAAAAACAACGAATTGTACATCGGCATAAAACTCCTTGAAAATTCTCAAAAATTCTGCTGTTGTTAGGCCATGGGAACAAAGTTCTAAGGGTCTATTGTATCTGATTCCGTTCATGTAACGCCAAGAAATAAACATCTCAGAAAAAAAAATAATACACAGAAGTGCTTATAATTGATAAAAAAGTTGATTGAATGCTTTGAGCTATCGCTATAAAATTTTGCACGTGTCACTTTTATATAATTTTTGAGGCTAAGTTCGAAGATGAGGAAAATTAGAGAACTCCTTCAAGTACCTCCCATACAAAGTTTTTATTCCTTTTAGATTAAAATTATTTGTATAATACATACAGACTATATATATATATAAGCTTAATCGGGTTACTCCTTGGAGTACCTCCCATGTAAACGATAACTTGAGATTGCATTGAATTGCCATGAAATTATGCATGTGTCACTTTTATCTGATTTCTGAGCCTAAGTTCGAAGATGAGGAAAAGTACCTCCCATACAAATTTTAGATTTAGATTAAAATTGGGTGTATAATATCAAAGACAATATAAGAGAATGCTTCGTGTAACGCCTTGAAGGAATAATCGTTATGAAAATGTTAACTTGATCAGATAATTTACTAGCGTACCTCCCATGTATAATTTTTACTCCTTACTGATTAAAATAATTTATATGATATTAACATTCACTAATTAAGCGAACATTCTAGGTACGAGATATCAACTATTTTGCAATTATCTTTAATGAATATTTATATATTATGTTGTGATCTGTTAAACAATTTCCAGGGCCTACAATAATTGGAAACCAATTATACGTTTCTCTTGTGTTACTATTACAATTACTATTATACAGCATTTAAAATCGTGAATTGCACTCACGTGATTCAGTAATACATTCAGCAAATCAAATCAAATAATGAGAATGATGTATTATTGATATTACATCATTCTCATTATTTGATTTGACTGACTAACATCTAGGTAACTCAAAACTCAATCAAATTTTACATCCACGTGGTCACAGAAATTTTGCTACACATGTTAATTTCTGACGTGTGATCCGCGGATTTCAAAAGTGTATGTCTGTATATTGTTCAACTGGGTTGGAAAAACAGTGCACCATCAAACCAAATAACTGTGGAGTTACACCACTATACTGAGTTATTTAGATATAGATCTGGACGACTATTATTGACTATATTTTTTCAATGTCTATTTGAAAGATAGTTCAATGCGGGTGCATTAGTGTATTTAATTTATGTACATCCTCTAATTATTGTACTTTAACGTGTTATATACAGAATGACTTTGAAGATGGTTGATTCAATTCCTCTACATTCTCCTCATAGAATAGCATTGTGGCAGATGGCACTTCTCCAATGATGTATAGAAGTTGAGAATGAGACATTATGTATTATTAATGCATAACTTTATGCAAACCATTGGTCATATTATAGTAGTTATTGTACTGCAATAATAGTTAAATAATTACTATGGTTTATAGTGTGTAATCACATTTTTTTATAATATTATAAATATACAATAAGAATTTTATAAAAGATTTTTATTATTGACATCAAAGAATATTTAAATAAATAAAATTAAAATAAATAGTTTTTTTTAGGTATAATAATAATTTACAATAATTTATGTTATTGTTTTTTTTTTTACACGATTATAAAATAAAAAAAAATACTAAAAAAATTTGATTTACATATTACTAAAATACACTATTTTGACTTATACCATTTTGTTCCCATTGTCGAAAATTTGGAACAATACTTTGACTTGTACCTGTAATTGGAATGCTTACTGGAAGTGATGCAACACCGCCATTATTCTGGTTTTAGTTGAATTGGAACAATTAAGAATATTAAAAAGTAAAACAAAAAAAAAAAAGACAAATAAAAACTTACTTTTTCTTTCTTATAACTACGACCTCTAGCCCTGGTTGTATTCCTTCGTATTGGATTAGACGGTACTCTCTGTGACAATCGAACTGAGCTGAATGTACTTCCCCGGCGTCCGAATCGTGCTCGGTTGGGCGATGGAGTTCCGCTGGCTAAATGCAAAAAAATAAATATATATATATAATATATTTGTGAAATAGTAATTCAATTGTATTTTCAAGTTATCTAGCATTAAGGTTAGGGTTATAAGTGTGTTTGCAACCAAAGGTTAATTAACAGAGTAGTAGTAATATAGCAGCTGAAATTGAGACTGTACAGTCGAAGTAGGGGTACATAATCGATTTATTAACTAATATAATAGTTTTTAAAACTTGACAGAGAGCAGCCTGCATTATCAAATACACACGGTTCTAATTAATAATTGCAATAAATTTTATTGAGAAACGCACACATTTACCTATAATAGTATTAAGTAATTTGAACCATCCATTACTGATTCTCAAATAATTTTATATAGTTATTAATAAATAATTTAAATTAAATTATAACAGTTACAGCATAACTGTACCAAAACCTGCAAAAATATCATTCTTGTAGATATTAGTACAGTTTATTACAAATTCGCATTACAATTACAATTACCTAAAATTGTGATATATTTGGGCTTTTTTTTTTAAATATTTTTATTACAGTTATTGAAAATGTGTGTCTTTGATAATGTAGGATGTTCTTTCAATTTTTAAAAGCGATTTTTACTCAATAAATTTTGTTGTTTCGATTGTACAGTCTCTATTTCTAACAGTTATTTATGAATATTCCGTAGATTGGCATGATTTAAATAAAAAATTGGGGCAAATACTATACTTTTCCAATAAAAATTACGTCCTTCATTTCTGTAAAATTTTAATTTGGGACAAGGAATAAGAGAAATTACCTACACCAAATTATTGAAAAATAGCTACTTTACTTATTTTTAATAATAATATACTAATTACTTCCATATGATTTTAGTCTACAATACATTTTATTAAATATTGTGTTTTTAATATTTACATATTTAATGTTTTTATGTACAAGGGATGATTAGAATTACTTTTACATTGCCAAGGTTTCGCATATTTTTTTGTTGATTGAGGATTCAAAGTAGTAAATGTCTTCAACTTTAAATCAATGTTCCTTTTATTAATTGTTCAAGACCTTAAATCTGCTACAATGATGTATGTTATTGGGTACGAATGTATGTTGATTTTGATGTTTTCATATAAAGTAAGTTTTTAATTCATTTATATAAAATATTCCCAATGATTACTATTATTTTTCAGTTCATTTGAGTATATATACATGAGTTTCTCTAAAGACTTTCTTCCATTATACTCACATCAAATTTAAATAGAATTTATAAGCACGAATATTATTTTTATGTAGAGTAGAGTAATTCGCTAATATACCACTTGAAATGAGGGCTGATTTTTGAAAAGATTATTTCAAATTGTGGGCAACCGTGAGCTACTAAAAAACTGGAATCTAAAATATACCATCCTATTTTCAGTGTTAAAGTCAGTTATCCTCGCGACCTGTACACCACATGTGTGTATAGGCCGATACAATGACATTACTTAACCATTTTCGACAGGCATTGTCGATAAATAAATGTCTACAAATACGACAGACACCCTGTTTTTAGTGTGATCATGTGCCATATATTTACACATACTAGGATTGGGTATACAGTGATTCCACGTGGCAAAGGTGTCAGTTAGTCAATTCATTTGTTTGCTGATACTAAATTATATCTCAATAATACCTTATAATATCCATGCCGAGTGTGATAATTTATATTTTTATTTTACACTTTATTTTACAACCTTTAAAAGTAAGACTTGATTATTTACCCACATGAAATACGGATCTTAAAACAAACAAATGATTTGTTTAATATAGATTTAAAATTTGCAACTTAATCTGATTTTAATATTCTCTTCTACTTGGAAGCAACGGTTACGTATACACGATTTAAGAATAGAAGAAAAAAACTCACTATTGTTGAGATGTCTTTTCAGTCCGTCAAAAAACACAACATTAACACCATTTTTAAGATTCGATCGCATGGCATTACTGACATATCTCGTGAGTGAGTTACAGGTAACACCTCGTGGAGGTGAAGATAGGTTCAGTAATCGCAATGATAGTCGATCACTCCATTCGTCGCCCATTGGGGATGATATTCTTCTGACACAAATCAATAAGTTAAGAATATATACTGGAAATCATGCTGTACAAATCTATGTGCTTAGAGAAGACATGCAGTTTTTTTATTTTTGATAAACAACAATATGTATATTACTCTTAGTTGTTTGTTTGATTTTAAAATACATACGCTAATATTGCTGTAAAAGTTAACTTTCTTGCTTGACTCCAACCTGAATATAGTGATTTAAAGAAAAGAAAAAAAAAAACTTTGCTTTAAAGAATTAATTCTTTACGATTAACCAAATTTTTTCGAATAATTTTGTATAATCAATCAGTTTTGTTAAACTTAAAATAAATTTATATAATTTCCAAATGAATATGCGAATTCGAATTCAGCATGACTAATTTTTGGTTCACTTAAGCTTAACTATATATACAATACATGTATTCTTGACTTTAATTAACAAATTTTCCAATTCTTTAGTCATATTTTACTTTAATTTAATTAAATTTCCATAATATACAAAACACAATTTCAAACTTACGCGTTGTATTCATATTAGTTCGTTTTGATGCCTGCATCATACCAAATACAACTGCTGCCAATGAACTATGATGTGACGTTTGTCGTTGAAGTGATGGTGATCTAATATTTGGTATACCAGCCTGTTGCATTGGTCCACCACTATTTGGTGAGGACATACTATTCTGATTGTATAGTACACCTTTGCCTAGAACCCAGAAAGTTGTCATGATTCCTTTACCTTTAACAGTTATTTCACCACGAGGCTGTAATTAAAAAAAGAAATAAAGGTAAATTGAAGTGAAATACGAATTCGGTGATAAATGCACATATGTTGGTGATAGAAATCATAATACTCAACTATCAATCATAATCAAATCATAATTCTGAAATTCAACATAATACGATTATAGCAGATGCAATTGCTATAATGAGTATGGCAATCAAATCGACATATTTAGAATTGTTGCACAAAATAATGTTACGGCACTACGATGTTAATTTCTATCAGGCGCCATCAGAGGCACCAGTTGACGAACACTTGAATTTGTGACACGATGTTATTTGTCAAACTTCCAAGTTACGCAGCTATGCAATAGTACCGATAAACAATTAGTTGTATAGATGAGCAACTTTATATTTTTTGAAATTTGTGACGACCGACAGATTCTCTTTAGCATATCAGACATTTGCTGAGCCGTCTGTATACCGAGAAACATCATAATTATTCTCTTATATATTTGAATATTCCAGTGAAGTGATGCATAAATCCCCAGAAGTACCTTGTTTGTTGTTGACACATCGATTTACCGGTGACACTGCGCGTGTGGTTGGATGCAGTGGAGATCGGTGTACGAGGTTTCGTATGGTTTGAAAACGTCACCAAAAGTATAGATAAAAATGTGTATTACCTAGGGTTCTGAATGTTGATCACAACGTAAAAATACGTTTGAATATTGGTAATTATGCGAAAAACTTGACCGCCCCACTAGTGTCTTAGTTATCAGTTGTTCAAAATTATTTGAACAGACTAAATGAAAGACATTGATATGCAACACTGAAATTTGCGCAGAAATAGATTGAAAAATATGATAGGTGACCCTGAATATGCAATAAGGTAAAGAAGGAGAAGAATTTTAATAGGATACACTTCTACAAAATAACATTAGGTGCATGCATTCATACAGAAATGACTATACTTTATGAACTATCATAAATTATCTTTTATCTTTAAATAACTTACAACACATGTATATCCTTTGGATTGTAACATCGTTGCTGTATAATCTGGAACTTGAATTTTCCAATTTTCACCAGTTGAATCCATACGTGAAGCAACATTTACTGTATTACCCCAAATATCATAAACTGGTTTTCTAGCACCAATAACACCTATTTGTTGCACAAAGTGTAAATAATTCTTACACTCTTTAAAACTTAAAAATATTTTACCAAAATTGACTTACCACTAACCAGTGGTCCACTACTTATGCCAACTCTTAATTGAAATGTATTAAATGCATCTTTGTTAACGTCTTGCAATTTTTGTCGTAATGCAATTGCAAATTCAACTAAATCACAGACGCTATCTTCTTCTGTTCCACCCTTTTCATTCTGAAATACAGAGCAGTTTTTAAACGACACCTATTATGAATCGAACATAAACGCCTATTTACCTGATGTATAGGATTTAATCCTGATGCAGCCATATACGTTGCACCAACAGTTTTAATTTTTTCAACTGTTGTAAATTTCGCTTCTTCCATTAGCGAATCAAAATCACAAATTATCTCATTTAATATTCTTATACACGCTTTACCATTCTCAATGTCTTCGGAATAAAAATCTTGAAAATTTGGTATCGATGCAAACATAACACCGCACATTTTATGCATTTTTGCATATAATTCATCTGTTCGTCCATCTGATAGATAATAGCTGGCCACGTGATCCGGAAGTATATTCTGAAAATTGTATACATTCGTAAATTTTAAATAAAAAGCTGTAAGCAGAATTAGTGAAATGTAGTAGCAGATTTCCTTGAACTGGTTTTTGTATCCATTGATTGATTATTGGGAGTGGTGACTGATTACGAACTTGTTTAATATTTAATTCTGTCAAAAAAACTGACGGTGACAGTCGGCGTCCTAGAAGTGGTCTATCGTTTTACATAGGTCAAGTGGTTCACAGTGTGTTAGAAGATGTGTAGGTGTTTTTTTTTCACCCCATATCAGAACCTACATATTATTTACATATTACAATATTCTTAGTTTTTTTAAAGTGCTTTATTCTGGTTCTAAATCTTAACATTCAATTCACAATTATGCTATAATGACAACAGTACACTCTATTATTTTAAAAAAAGGCTATCTGAGGCTATAGCAAATGATTTGTGTGGAAAAGTGAACTACTCCCAATGCCCCAACGCGACGTGCAAATATAGTAAAATTTATTTGCTATATCACAAACAAGTCGCTGCATGCTCCTTTACAAATTTTAATAGTGAATTGCTAGTCAATTCTTCAAGTTTTGAACTTCGGTATTGAACTCAACAATGCGGCAAGATGACTTGGTTTATTGCATCATTGTAAAAAATATTTCAGTCCGGAAAATATTACCGATATGTATAGTCCACATATGGGCCAGTACTTTAGCAAAAACCATTAATTTTCTCGACACAATTCAAGTGAGCTTCAGATGATGATCGATTTACTGATCACATGGATTCGTTTGTTTTGCTGAAATCGGTGGTATTATGGCCAATATACCGATATTTCTTGAGAGTCATGTGCAATGCCACCTTATTGCAATATAATGAATGCGGGTAAGAAAAAATTTAAATAATAAAATTACCTTAATTAAAAGATCATTTAAATAACGATTTGATTTCATATTCAGTAATTCCTTTTCGGCTTGTTCCTTCCAAATAAAATCCAAACGTGATGTCACCTCAACTAAACGTGCATGATACGTGACCATTGTCAAGAATACAATTAATAAAATATTCATTTGTGCACCCAATGGCATACCAATATTTACGGTTTGTTCAATTTCAATGAATGCACTGGCAAATACTTCAGGAAATACAAATAAAATGAGTGCAGAATAACAAAATACCATTACAGTGGCCATAAATGTTTTAACGAGAAAGTATAATTTTAATGCGGTTGCCAATGCTATTAAACATAAAACCCATGTAAAAACAACATATTCTGGATGATTACATTCTTCGGGCGGTTGCACTTTCTCTGTATCATTCAATATTGTTTCTTCATCAGGCTCTAAAAATGTTGATCGATTAATTGGTGTGGCCGAAAATGATTTAAATCCATAACGATCTTCTATTTGATTTTCATTATTAATTGTATTATTGCTATCATTAAAATTGAAATTTGGTGCTAATTTTAATTCAGTCATTACTTCATTACTTTCATCATTAGTTAAATTGAATAAATCAAAATCTTGAATTGATGAATCATTACTTAATTGATTGTCATATATTTCACGTTTGATAATATCGAAATTATTTGGTAAAAATTGACGCCAATTTTTATCATTTATAATACTGTTGGATGCAACGCCATCGAAATTATTACCATCAATTGATGATGAAAAATTATTTATTGTATTTAAATCAATATTTATTGGACGATCCGAATTAATTGTTATATTATGATGAATTGTAGCTGAGAGATAAACATTTAATCGAATTTGTTGATCATATGACCATCGTTCTGTTCCATTATTTGTATTCGTCAAATTAGTAGTAATATTATTACCAATAATACCATAAATATTACTATCATTAATAGCCGCCGAAATAGTGGCATAATTTATGTCAATGTCAATATAATCATCAGTACTTATTTGGGCACCAGATGCTGACATTATAATTGTTGGTTTTGTTGTATAATTAATTTCTGGTTCAAGTGTGAAACGTCCATTTTCTGACATTGGACATAAAAATAATCCAACGGAACTGGCAGCTGCCATTAATATTATTACAGTACAAATAAATAATGTACGTCTGCTTCGATGATGTACAAGTGTTGCTGAACTTTTCTGCAATGCAGTTGGCAGTCCTATTGATTAGAAAAAAATATTGTTAAGTGAAATATCAGTAGTATGGGATTGAATTTAATACATATTTTCCTATTTACATAATGTCTCTATCCTTACCTGTTTAGTTCCTCAAACACATGCTGATTATTATGTTTTTCTGATACATTTTCGTAAAATTGGGTAAAATTCATTCGATGTTACGACAATAAATATTTCAGTGTTAATTTTTGAAAGAGTATGTAGATTTGTATTAATCATCATAATCTCAGTAGAAAGTATATTTTATGGGAATCGCAAATATATCGAATTCTGCTAAAAATAGAGGTTTCGTATTTGAGAAAGAAAGATGCATAGAGCTAAGTAGTATACCATAATTCTACGTTTAAAAGACTAACTATGGCATTGGATTATCTGGACTATATATATATAAATATAGGTGGAACTTAGTTTTAATACAAATTTTTCCGTTTACACCATAACTATTACTTCAACAGTTTATGAGATATTTCAAATTTTTTATCCAGATTCGCAAAATTGGGTAAAATTCATTTGATGTTACGTTGGCAATAATAAATATTTCAGTGTTCATTTTTGTATCTTAAGAAAGAATATCATAATCTCATTCGAAAGTATATTTTATGAGAATTACATATATTTCGAATTCGGCTAAATATAGGGGATTCGTGTCTGAGGCGGAACATGCAGAGAGCTAAGTAGTAGACAATCTATGACATGTTACAATTTTTGAATGCAAACCTTTATCATCATCATGTTGATTCTTATGTGGGAAAATATCATGTACCGGTTACTTAAATTTATGAACAATTAAATTCTACAAGATCCTGTGTTACTCACCACAAATTTATAAGAAAAGATTTATGTATAATATATAAGACATCTATTTACTATAATGACTTAATATCCATTCTGTTGTCACATTTAATGTGTTTTTCTATAGATAATTTTTTTAAAATTACCTGAAAATTCTTCAGCCATAACTAATATGCAACCTGCAGTTAATAAAAATGTTGTTACAGCTAAACATATGACTAATACTGTACATCTAGGAACAATTATGACCTGACATAAGACAATAAAAATCCAAACAACAAATACACATAACATATTTGATCGAAACATATCTTCACGTAATTGACAAAATTTTGTTTCCTGTTTTGAATCCTTAAATTTCAATGTCCATGAATATAAATATTCTACTCTCATCTGTTTATTAGAATTAATTTGTATATTTTGATCAATGAATTCATCTACCTATTTATATGAAAGACGAATTAATATTTTAAATTAATTGATTTGTAAACCTTTTATAAAAAATAAATAAAACACTCAAACCACCTCTTCCGTAGCCGACATTGCAACAATGTCTTCTTGTTTTGCATAATCTCCTTTGATTGTGTCAAGTTGATTTAGACCATCTTCCGGTTCATTTAACTGGAAGTATATAATAATTATGTATTTAATATTTTTATTATAAAATCGTAGACATTTTAGGTCATAAGGAAGACTATTAAATATTTGTTTAAGTTAATAAATTGGTTAAGAAGTTTATCATGATTTATATATTTATAGTATTAAATAATTGCTATTAAATTTAAATGCACATTAATAGTCGATAAGAAAAGGACGACCTATAATTACAGTTGAATATTTATCATAGATTGATATTAATCATATTTCCTGTATGATATCAATCGAATTAGTATTTGCTCTATAAAAATTAGTTGATTTGCCAATCATAGAGATCAGATACAAGATAATTAAGTGGCCAAAAGATCGTGATCTAGACAAAAAACAAATTCCTTCAAAATAATGTGTGGATTGTGTATTGTATACTGCAAAGATGTACAAAAGTCACATAATGTATATTAACGAGCAGAAAACGTATTACAAATAACACAAGGTGATCTTCTCTTCAAAACTAAGATTGTTTAGATCACTTTGACCCGGTATTATTCTATTATTTTATTTAAATTGGAACGACATCAGCATCTTTTGCGAAAGAGGTAACATAGCTTTTCGATGTAATTCATATTCATAACGTGTCAATGGGATAGTAATAAACTGACGTTTCATCATCTTCTTAACCTTGACGCCTCATGGGCGCATACGATGTAATTACGATGTGAATAGAGTGTGTGGGTAAGGTTCAACACTATATCATATTCTCTATATATGTATTATAACCTTAACATATAACATCAAATTTAACTAAATAATCACATAAGTTTCAGACATTCTGTGAAACATGTAGTTGTAGTTTTGGCCAAAACCACACATCCTAATTATTTAGTACTGTGATCATAGTTAAGGTTTTACTGCGAGATGATATGTATATTTAGCAAAAAATTATTGTCAAAAGCCTCAGTATCAGCATGTCGTCCGTTTAGCAAAACGTCAAAACAATAAATTGATATATGTATAAAATGACTGAATTTGATTAGAAAGATGCATACTACCAATAGCTTTATGTTGTAGCAATTTTCGTATATGTGTACGAAAAAGAACTATTTGTTGCTGAGATCGCGATCTCGTGTAGTACAAGTATATTAGATGAACATCGATTACAATTTATCCTCTTCAGTTTCTGAATGTATATATATATGAATGCAATTGCGGAAGTTTTAAAGAGCAAAATCGAATTTTGCACACTGATGTTGTGAACATGTTAAATTGCGTTATGGACTATATCTGGTATGGACGCCATTGTCCAATAGGCAACCATGCCAGAAATTTGATTGATTGAATTCAATGGATTAATCAATCAACCTAATCTAAACAATGGCGTGGGATATCTTAAGTCTTAGATTAAATTCTGTATTCTGCATAACATCGTAGGTGTGAACTGATGTTTTTTGTTTTTTTAAATCACGCTCGTTTCCAGCTCAACTTTCATATTCAAATAAATTTATGTAAAATTAAACTTTTCATTTTTATGTTATTTACATTCTTAAAAGGAATTTCTGGTGTCCAATCGGTTGTCGTCTCATCATCGTTTATATCAATTTTGGATAAATCACCATTATTTTGTGTTTTTATTTCATTTTGATGATTAACATCATTATTATTATTCATTGTAAGTGGATCACAGAATCTCTGTGGTGGATCATCAATACTCAATCGTTGACCTAATCTTCTGCGTGGCCTAAAAAAAATAATTTTATTCAACCAACGGTTTTTTTTATTATTTTCTGTAAAATTGCTAAAAATTATAGTTTAGTTGAATGATCACCTTAAAGGTTCAGTTCTTTTAATTAAATATGTTGTAATATTTGACATCTTCAAATGATTATCTCTTGAGCCACCATCACCTGGTTCAACTTCGTACGCACCATTTAAACATTTTAACGTTGCTTCCGATATATGAACACGTCTATATTTATAAAAACAAAATTTATTGATTATTGATTTTTGCTCTCATAGATATTTTCATTTTAATGGGCTATTATCCATTTGTAACACGTTCCGGAATATATCATATTAAACTGTTTATATATTAAAATTAGTTTTTAATTATGACAGTTAATGTGTTAATGAGTTATCGCATTTATTAGTAAGGTTCATTGGTTAAAAATCGTAAATAACGAACGTTAATATTTGAAAAGTATACAGAAATGACCACCCGCAAGAGAAACTTAAGGTCGGATTCAAAACTCATCGAACATCGTCTTTGTGCATTCTATTTATCAATTCGAATTTTGTTCGTGAAATGGAGATCGGTAATATGGTTTATTGTCTAGACATCATGACTTATTTTACTGTAATTTGAAATATACGCTTCATGTTTTTTGGTGAAACACGGATGCTTGTTCTCGATATATTTAAGGTCTTTGACAGAATTTAGTATTATTATCAAAAGCTGGCCTCTAATGGTATTTATCCTGATTTGTGAAATTATAAATCACAGGCTTTGTGAAAAGTAACATTAAAATTTAGATTATTTTTGATAACGTCTCTGATACTTTCAAAATTGATGAGACAGTTCCCCATGGTATTATTCCCTACTATCTTTTTAATTTTTATCAATGATGGGGACGAAACTGATCCAGCGACTGAAATTAGATACCTCGTCAGAATTTAAAATTACGCTTTTACATAGATTTATTCTATGTATGTTATGTTGCTGGGCTCTGAACACGTAACATGCCAAGTTGTTGTACTCCAGTTGTGTTGGTTTTACATGTGTCTGCTCGATTATATTTCGATACAATTTCATATCGTATACGTCTCGTCTGTAAAGTCTTTTTGTATAACGACAATGGTTGACAATTTACATTAAGCATTAGGGCAACGATGTTGCTGAGAAAGAAGAACGTGGAAGCTCATTAGTAACATCATCATACACATTTTTGTATAGTATATGTTAAGCTACATATTTTTTTTTTAATATTACATCCAACTAATTATCTTACCCTGGTATACCACCAGATTCCATATGATTTGCAATGATTACATCATTGGACCAAACATCAAAATGCCACTTTTTATCACCTAATACACCACACATAACTGAACCACTATGTATGCCAATTCTCATATTTAAGTCAACCTATAAAAGAAAGAAATAGTGTAAACATTTATTTGTGTCATTCTACTGGAAATCTTTTCCAATGAAGAAAATTTCAATTTCGTCTTTTATTTTAATTGAAAAAATTAACTTTTATATTCCTAGAATTATAGGTTTGTTTCGGTCCTAACCTTTTCTCTACATGTGATATTATCATCATCATCATCATCTAAACCTTTATGCCACAAGAGCACATAGGGACGGTTTATGATGTTAATTTGTTATTTACAATACACGTATGTATCATCAAATTCCAACCGAAAAACATTATAGTTTTTAATATACTGTGAAACATTTAGTTGGTCAACTAAAGACTGGAATAATTCGGTAGAGTGGTATGTAAAAACACATATCTAGTTTTTTTTATTTATAAATCAAGCCTTAATTTAAGGAAATGGTTTCCGGTCCTACCGCATCGTGGTGTATATATGCTGATCATCTTCTAATTTTATTATTGGTATGGGTTATAATGAATCACAAAAGTCAATTGAATGCCTGACAAAGTGCTTGCAACTTTGATATT
>JANSTX010038975.1:0-13051 GCA_027564355.1 Penthetria funebris | reverse complement strand
ATATAGCTTAGTAATTAGCTTAAATATATATATTGTTAGCTAATATAGTTTCCAAATTTATATTTTTACAATTCATATATTTGTTTTTTTAAATATATTTAAAATATTTTAGCGCCACAATTGAAATAAGCAGTGTCGTGAAACGAGGATTACTTGATACCGTAAGTTATTATCTTTTCTAAATACCGTAAGATACCGTAGATTACCGTAAGTTATTATCTTTTCTAGATATATTCATGTTATTTAGGTCATTTTATGTTGAGTTATTGTGTTTAGGTTTGATCACCAAATTTGAATTGACGAATCCATAAAGTTTTACAACAATTGATGAATAGGGCGGTCCTACAATTTTACTTTGCCGTTTCTAATATGCATTTAACATTTTTTCAAAAAATTTTATTGTTTATAACTATGAAATTTTTCACGGAGTGTTTATCCTTTAATGTTTGTTTTAAAATTCTGGGCACAAAAATGTTCAAGAAACACTTGTTCAGGAAGAAGGTTCCATAGACGAGACGTTGCGTTCTGCCGAGTGTAACAAAAACCAAAGGAGTTAGAGATCGAACAGTAAAATGAATAATGGACTTTGCGACATCTAGCTTATGTAAGAGCATACATTACTGTGTTTTTGAAACATAAAATACTACTAGAGTACATTGTCTCCATTCATGGATACAATAATTAATTGAGGCCTTTGATGGCCTTTTATCAACGAAATAAAAGATTGATGCAGAGCATAACTGTGAATGTGAGGAGATCATTAATAAAAATCAGAAACATAGTAGGAGACATAATAGAACCCTGAGCCGCATCTGCATCTAATGGGAAAAGCCACCCCATTCAGTGTGACCCGGATTAAACGCTCCTTCAAGAAATCAGATATCCACACTCTTTAATTGTTATAAATACTGTAATAGTCGAGTTGAGAAAGTAATGTACTATGTCATACCCGATCAAATGCCTTAGACATATCTTATTTTATTCAATTATATATATATATTGCAAAGGAAACGATAATGGCCTTGAACAATTGCTAAGCACGATGACCGGAATATCTTCAGGACCCGGTGCCTTTTTGACATCTAGAGTTTCTAGAGTTTCTATATATATAGTTACAGAATGAATATAAACCAGTTTCATATAAAATCAAGAAGTAGGCGAAATTAGTTGAGCTCTTAGAAAACAAGGCAAGAAATAAGTTAACCTTTTTAATTGAATATGTGACAGAGTTTGTCATTGGAATCTACAAACATAGAAATAGAGGATTTAGTAAAGTTATTGTTGACTGTTTGACCAGAAACATTTGCTAATACTGTGCACTGATAAGATTTTACTATTGAGATTCTGATTGAACACATATTTGGCCTGAGCTATAACTCTGTATTGCAATGGTTACGTGCAGAAATATATGCCAATTTGAGTATCGGATCACGCTTATATTGATTAAAATTACGTCTCTTCTGATCGACAGCAATCCTACAAGCGGATGTAAACCAAGATTTGGGATTCTTTTTGATTGGTTTTAAAAAAACTTGGTATGAAAGTACTCATCCCAAGGAAGAATGTGAAGGAAAATGAAAAAAGTTGCCGTAAGGTGGCCCCATCAAAATGTGAACTCAATAACTAATTGGAATTTACCAATTGGAAATATAAATAGAATCAATTATTTTTTATCCGGTTAAACATTTGAATATCTCAGTAGAATGGTATGGTCTATACCTAGTATGTTGGTTATATGCTTTTTTAACTATGCGACAAACATAAAATTGTACACATTCTCCAATCATTACTGACATATATCATGATTGAGTTACCAGGGCACATCGCGTCGAGGTTTAGTAAATGATTGAGGCAAAATTACACGTATTATCAATATAATTACATAAAGTAGATTAAGATGGTACGGTCATGTGATGTGTAGATCGGAAACTCACAGTGTAAAATTATCTGTTTCAATAATAATAATAATGAGCTAGAAAATGTGGCCGCCGACAAACCACTTGATTGTTTAATCAATGATTTGAACACATAAAATGTAGATAGTGACGATATAAAAAAGACAGAAACTTCAGGAGCAGGAGGGAGAATCCTGAATCCTGTGTACGACAGTGTTTTCGATGTCGTATGTTATCTTATGAAATAAGGATCAAAATGATGATTATTTATCTCGATAACAGAAATATGTCAAGAACGAATCTTAAATATTTCGAGAACAGGGTGAAGATCATCTTAAAATGTCTATTTTAATCTTTTTTATTGATTTTAATACAATATAATAAAAAAACAATTTTTTTTTTAAAATTTATTAGTGGCTTAACTTAGAATATGCAAAGCATGGTATGGTACATCTTAGATTGACATGGATGAATCTTAGTACGCGAAGTGATGATCTTCAAGCGGTAAGTATATTTTTGAAATTTTATTTTTTTTTTATTCTATATAAATATCATTTCATTTTGTTTCTTTTTTTCTATTTGAATTTTAGGCTCTTGTCGAAACACAACACTTAAGAGTCACTTCAATGGGTGCAGCTCTTTTAATTGTGTTTATTGATTCTGCAAGAAATTTACCGGTAATATTTTAATTTTTAAAATCTAAATATTATATTCATTTTTGTGATTATATTTGTTTTTTTTTTTTTATGTGTAGCAAGCACGTACTCAAAGTAAACCCGATCCATTTGTTGTTCTTAATGTTGGCAAGCATACAGAACAAACTACAGTTGAAATGCGAACTGATGTACCTGTATGGGAACAAGGTTTTTAAATATTAAATGATTGATTTTTTAAAATAATAATTTTTCTGTATTTTACTTTTATTAATTATAGGTTTTATATTTCTAATAAATAATCCCGAAAACGATGTATTACAATTGAAAATAACCGATCAAAAAACTGAAAAAGATATTGGTCGATTAACATATAATATTAGTACATTATTGGGAAAAAAGAATTTAGAAATTGTTTCGCAACCATTTCAATTACAAAGATCGGGTCCCGAATCGAAAATTAATATGTCTTTGGTGTTAAAAATTTTTAAGAAAGCATCAACTGTTGAGGATAACGATTTACCACCATCAATTTCTGACAAACAGATAATTATCGATGATGGTCTTAGTGATGGTACATCAAGAACAAGTTCCATTTTAACAAAACAAGAATCATTATCATCATCAACATCATTACCACCAATTAAAAAACAAGGATCAAAAATTTTTACAAATTCTGACAATAATATTGATATTGAAACTGATTCTGGAATGCAAGTAGATTTATATACTGCGTCAAGTGTAACACAAGTGTCATCAATGGCACCACATGATTTAAGTAATGAGGAGACCGAACTTATACATCGTACGCCAAGTATAACATCATCAGCTGGTTCGGCTGGTTTAGGTAGAATTCAATTAACATTACGTTATAGTGTGCAACGTCAACGATTAGTTGTTATCGTCCATAAAATAATGTACGTATTTTTTTTTGTTATTGTCGTTATTAATCAGTTTGATAGAAGTGAGGTAGACAGATCACAGCAAGTGATATTAAAAATTAAATTAAATTACTTTATTATATATGAATTTATTTTTTTAACTAAAAAGTGTTTATAAATATATATATATACAGGCACATCCCATTAAAAGATCCATCAAGTATACCAGATCCTTATGTAAAATTATATTTATTACCTGGTCGTAATAAGGAATCGAAACGTAAAACAAATGTTATAAAAGATAATTGTAATCCAATTTATGATTCTACATTTGAATATATTATTTCGGCCGGAGAGCTTATGTCCACAGAATTAGAAGTTACTGTTGCAACTCAAAAAGGTTTTCTATATGGTGGTAGTCCAGTTGTAGGAATGGTAAATATTTTTATTTATTATATGTGTATTATCTTGAAATATTTTTAATAGTCAATTTATGTTTATAATAATAATATTTAGAATCAAATATTTAATAATTTATCTGATGATCAAGGTCAACCTACTACTGTACATTATACGTTATTCGATATGTTTTTCAGCACCTCCATCTTTTTAGCAAAGTTAAGTTGTTTATATCGACTGGTTAGACCTCACCTCATTATATGTGATTTGGAATAGTCCAATCTAAGATGAGTGGACAACCTTTAATCCACGTCACCGTCGTTTGAGATCTATAAACCGTCCCTGCATTCATTGAATTGGACGTTGAGTTTTAAAACACCTTTCGGTTTGTTTTCATACCAGCCGGTAAGTTTCTCTGATATTATTTGAGTTTGCAGCGTGGTGAGCCCGAAATGCAATATTATTTTAAAAAATGGCGCTTATCCCGCCGTGCACTTTTACCAACCGCTTTGTCCAATTGACTCTATTGTGTATGTAGGCCCTATCGCTCCATCGCATTGCTGTTGTCAATACTATTTCTTTTCTTTTCTTTATAAGATCCCATGTGGCATCACTAATCCATTCCTTCCTTTCGTAATTAATGAAACCAAGAACGTCCCCTCCAACCTGTCTCAATGCACCCTCGAACTGATTCCAGTCTCCGCCATCACATGTCAAGCGATCCACCAAATCGTCTGTGAATCGTTGTCTTACCCCGTTATTACGAAATTTAACTGTTCTGGGTTGCCTCCTTATACTTGCCACAAGTTTTATCTTAATCGGACCAATAACCAAATAATTGTTACTAAAAACATCAGCGTCATCAAGTACAGAATTTCTCCATCGTTTAGTAATTGTGATGTGCTCTATTTGGTTTCTGGTACGCTCGTCAGGTGAAATCCAAGTCTCTTTGTGTATTCTTTTATGTTGAAATATGTTGCCACCAATCACAACGTTATGGTTAGTGCACATTTCCGCGAAGAATTATGCATTATCGTTCATGTCACCCAATACGTGTGTGCCCATGACATGCACCCAGTCCATATTGTTAGAGCCAACATTTGCATTTGCGTCACCCATGCATATGACGATATTTGATCTCCTAATATCAGCAAGACAGTGTGTAAGTTGACTGTAAAAAGCCACCTTGTCATCAAACGATGCCCGCTCCGTAGGTGCGTAAATCTGAACTATTTTTTCATATTTAGCAGCACTCTTGAAGCTTGCTGTTATTATTCGATCCGATATCAACCTCCAGTCGACAAGACTACGCTTTGCAGAGACACTTATCAATAAACCGACTCCACTACTGTGATCCATGTGATTCGATTTTCCGGAAAACAAAAGGGTTTCACCAGAGGATACAGTCCCTTCTCCGTATTCGTTCCATCGAATCTCGTTCAACACAAGAATATCGAGTTTATACCTCTTGCATTCCCGAGTCATCTGCGCCAGTTTCGTCGGTTCAAGCATTGTCCTAACATTCCAAGTTCCAAATCCATTTTCGCAAGCCAAAAGTCGTCATAGTATTCCCATCCGATCCGAGGCCATTTGTTGACGTTTATTGTGCCATTTGTTGACGTTTCTCGGCATTGCGAGATGCAAACTCACAGTTGCCTAGGCTGGTGGAACTCGATGTTAAATCCCTAGTTAGGCTCCCAGTCGAACCCCTGCGCACCTGCAATTTTAACCGTGTTTGACCAGATGTTATAATCAATCTACGTTACCAGTGGCCACCACTTGGAGGTAATGCAGGCACTTGGTCAGGAATTCAATTCCCCTATGTAATTGATCCAAATCCAGAACACATGTGACAAAATACGTACCTACTTATCACCTGAGAATCTACATCAAACACATCATTAAGCATCAGCTGTCCACAAAACAAAATTTTGTATTATGCCCGAGCTACGATAAACACTGCGGATCATATTCATAAATTTAAACTATATATACTTATAAATTTCGAGAATTGATCACATCATAACAGATTCTATTGTGACAATTATTTTAACAACGCCATTTCTTACACATACTCAAGTTATCCTTCTTTCAGTCTTTGGACACTTTACAGCCTAGCTTTTTATTGTGTCGTAATATCGACGATCATACTTCTCCCACAAAATGGAATTTACATACAGATACAAAGATTGTTGTTCAAGTTTACTTTTAGTATTTGTGGTATAATATGTGTAATATTATCAGTGACTGTTGTTTTGTCATATTTGTTGCGACTCATTTGACAACATAAAAACTATTGCTTGATTGAATTGAATGCTGTGTTCAGTGTAGCACTTTCAGGTCAGTGTTCTTATCAAATGGTACGTTTTTCCACATGTTATTTGATTTTGTAGCGTACAGTACTTGATCTGCAATATTTTAAAAGTGTTTCAGTTTATCCCGTCGTGCGCTTTTACCAACAAGTTTATTCTGCTCGTAGATTCTGTGCATGCCTAAAATTGTTTTTTTTTTTTTTTTTGAAAAATGTATTTCAATCTTGTCGAACATTATCAGGTAGCAAGCGAGATACTAAATTATATGCAAATTATAACATATCATCGTTCAGTGCATTCGAACAACATTATTAATATACGTTGCACAGTTTAACATTGCCTTTGCATATTATAGTTTCATACAAATATGTCCAATATTCAAATTGTGATCTTTTGTAAATTTCCACATCTGTAAAGTTAGTTGCGTACATCATTAAAATAAGTTTATCCACTTCTTGCCAATTGTTATATGATCTACTTAGTTTTATTCGCCGACCATCTGGTGATAACCATTTGTGAATTTATTATGTAAATTATATCACAAGACCATAATTGTTTTATGCATGATTTAATGGTTTTGTAAATAATATATAATTAGTCGGGGAAAAAAAAAAAAATTTAATTAAATACTTTTTTTTTTGTTTCAGTTAAAAATACCACTAAATAATCCTGAAATTTCTCAGCAAGGTTCCACTTCATGGCATGATTTACTTCCTGAAAGTCATTTTGAGTAAATCCACCGACCGACCATGCAATAGTTTTAAGTACTAATACAAAACAACTATTAAATTAAAATAAAAGTGGTAAAAATAATTTAGATCTTAAAGTTGAAAGTATTTATCATTTTAAATTTCATTATAAAAATGCACAAAAAAATCAATAATTAATATATTTTTGTTAATTGTTAATATTTTAATTATAAAGTTAATTGAATATCTAATATATAATTAAATAAATATGTACAGGATTTGAATTACAAATTCATTCAAATAATATTAGAAAAAAATTGAATTTTAAATGTTAGTGTAGTAATATATAAAGGTTCGAACGCTTTGCCGTTGGTCACAAAAAGGGTGTTGCAAATAAAATTACAATTTATAAAATTTGGTATTGTATATTATGCCGCTTTAAATTTGACAATCTTAAAATGGAATTTTATAATAATATTATAACTAGCAGAAAATTGAATTTTAATTGAATTGTGGAATAGATTTATGTTCAAATAAGTAATTTTTTGATATACTTATATCACCATCCATTATCATGTCAACATTTGTCAATTACACTTACGTGTAACTTTGTAATTATAACTGATAAACCACATTAGTTTCTAACTTTTTGTGAAACATGTAATTGGTCGACTAAATATTTAAGTAATTTAGTAGAGTATTTTGTGTAAAGTCAAATGATCCTAGTTGTTGGTTAGATGCTGAACCATCAAGTGTACAAACAAGACAATAAATCTTTGGCTACGACCACATGGCAATAATAGTCAAATCCAATGATCTTGTTAGTGGTGGAACCGCAGTGACATAAAAACAGGTTGACCAAAGTCTACATATTGTTTTTTTTTTTTATTTAAAAACGTAATTACATTATGTTAAATTATAATATATTTAAAATTGCTGAATATTCATTGACACAGCCAAACTCGACTAACATTTTTAAAATTATTAAAAAAAAACTAATATTAAAAAATTTAAATAATACATGGTATTTGTTGCTTTTTAAAAATAAATTTTTATTAAATATTGTAGAAAATTATAGTGAATTTTATAAACAAAGGTAATACACAACATTATCTGTTTTTATTTTATAAAAATTAATGTCTATTGAAGTTCAAATGTTTAAATTTAACTAATTGTTCATTTTATAAAATTTGCATGAATTTTAATAAAACTATTTTATTATTTGTTATTCTAATTGTTAAAATTTTACAAAATTTTTATTTATATAAACATAATTTGTAAATTTATTAATTATTTATTTTATGAAAACAAATTTACTGATTAACAACAAAATACTTAAAAACAAATATTTGCATCTTTTATTTGACCATCATATAATTAGTAAATCACTGATTACACCAATTTTATCTACGATTAAATCAACAGATTAGAGCTCATGAGAATTGCTGTTTTAAAACCAAAACTGGTATAATAAAAAAATAAAATAAAATCAGAAACATTTTAAGTACAATTTGACCAACATAAATTAATACACAACTTGTTGTTAGATTTAAATAAAAAAAGATAAAACTTTAATTTAAATATTTACGTATTTTTTATATTTTGGTATAAAAAAATTATATTTTTTTACTCTTTATTTATATTTACAATTATTTTTTTTTTACTAACAATTTTTTTTATATTATATTTTCTTTAAAACATCAACTGAATATGGTTGTTGATTTTATTTTACAAAATTTTTATAGTTGTGCCTTCTTTTATTAATTAAAATATTTATCTATTAAAAACAAAATTTGTAAGAATTTAATATAAAATATAAATTGTAATTGCAGCAAATAGTGTTGTATTTTATTTATCATATTATCAGTCTAATTACATTTAAAGAAAGTCAGTAAACATATTATTCATTCATACCTGTTCATGTTCATCAACCAGTGCTTTCGTACCCGACTCTACTATCCTTCGAAGCAAGCATTTTCCAGATGCACATAAGGCTCTTTACAGTGATCGCGTTTAGTAGATAGGTTGTCATCAGTATGTAATACATTGTGGATAGTAACGAATATAGTTATTGCGATTAGTATTATGGTTCCTGAACCAATTATTTATTATATGCTTAAGACTTTCATGCATATTTTCTACTTCAAACCAATTCTCTATGTGCAACTGTTATTTCGTTTTTTGGTCATTTAATAGTTCTGTTGTCATGGTATAGAATCTTAAAATATACCCAGTAATTACTTTTCTATAAATATAAAATAATTTTGTGCTTTAAGAGGGGTTGATACATTTTCCAACATTTACCAATAAATATTTACAATTTTCCATAAAATAAATATTTTACTGATTATGTTCTCCTGATACAAATTAGTAAATGTTAGAAAATGCACCAACCTCTCTCTTAAAGCGTAAAAATATTTATCGTTTTATTGATTTAAAAGAAGCAACTGCTGTGTATTATCCTATTATAAGATTCTGTACCAGTTAAACAGAACTATCAGCATATATCTTAAATAAGCAAAAACAAAATATTTCATAAAAGTAACTGATGAACTGGTACGCACCCAATTAATATACACTAGGCATTCCATCACAATAATTGATCAATTAAAATTGAAAAACATAGTATGTGAAATCGATTTTAGCAACAATGATTATCTTATATGATACAAATCCGTAAATGTTATGCACCAATCTCTTAAATCGCAAAAATAGTTTATTTATGTACGTTCTCCTAATGCAAATCAGTAAAATATTTATATTATGGAAAAAATCTAATATCTCGAAAACGGTTAAAGGTAGAGATTTGATATCTGAGGAAAATAATAGATGCCTGAAACCCTTGTTAATCTCATAAGAAAATCAAAGGTGCTGAAATCATCGATGTGACAGAACGCTTTTTCCTATTTTAATAGAACAATTATTGTGATGTAAATATCTGGTATATGTTTATAAGTTTATTAATCATGTGTCTGTTCTGCTTCGTACCCAGTTCATATTATTTGAAATATTTCGTTTCTTGACCATTTCAGATATGTACTAACAGTTCAGTTTTCCAGGTACAGAGTCTCAAAAAGGATAATACACAGTACTACATTTAAAATCAATAATTACAATGAATAATTTTAGTGATTTAAAATATTTGGTGCATTTTGCAACATTTACGAATTTGTATCAGGACAGCATAATCAGTAGATTTTTTGTATACAATAATTTTCATATTTTGAAAACGTTAAAAATCAATAAAACTATGAATATTTTTGCGATTGGTGCATTTTCCAACATTTACAGATTTGTATCATTGAACATAATCAGTAACATATTTGTTTTATTAATATCTCGAAAATGGTTAAAGATCGTGATTTGGTAACTGAGGAGAAAAGATGCCCAAAGCCCTTGTTCATATTATAAGACAATCAAAGTTGCTGAAATCAATGTGACAGAACGTTTTTCCAATTTTAATAGATCAATTATTGTGATGGAATGCCTGATATGTCTATATTGGGTGCACCAGTTCATCAGTTGTTTTTATGAGATATTTTGCTTTTGCCTATTTAAGATATGTGCTGATAGTTCTGTTTTACTGGTATAGAATCCTAAAATAGGTTAATATACAGTAGTTGCTCTTACGACATTTAAAATCAATCAAACGATAAATATTTTTGCACTTTAATTGAGATTGGTGCATTTTCTAACATTTACTGATTTGTATCAGGAAAACATAATCAATAAAATATTTGTTTTATGGAAAAATGCAAATATCTCAAAAATAGTTACAGATGGAGATTTGGTATCTGAAGACAAAAGATGCCCAAAGCCCTTGTTCATCATATAAGACTATCAATGTCGCTAAAATCTAAGTGACATACTATGTTTTTCAATTTTAATTGATCAATTATTGTGATGGAATGTCTCGTATATCTTAATTGGATGCACCAGTTCATCAGTTACTTTTATGAGATATTTTGTTTCTGCTTATTTAATATATGTGCCGATAATTCTGTTTTTCTGGTAAAGAATAGGAGAAAAGATGCCCAAAACCACCCATGTTCGTCATATAAGTCAATCATTGTTTCTGAAATCGAGGTGATCGAACGCATTTTCTATTTTAACAGATTAATTATTGTGATGAAATATCTGGTATATGTTTATTAGATGTACCAAGTAATCAATTGTCTGTTCTGCTTTACACCAAGTTTAAGCGTTTATGGGATATTTCGTTTCTTGTCTTTTAAGCTATGTACTTACAGTTCAGTTTTCCTGGTACACAATCTTAAAATAGGATAATACACAGTAGTTGCTCTTACATTTTAAATCAATAAAACGTAAATAACAGAGGTTGATGCATTTTCTAACATTTACTAATTTGTATCAGGACAACATAAATCAGTACAATATTTATTTTATGGAAAAATGCAAAAATCTCCTAAACGATTAAAGATAGAAATTTGATATCTAAAGAGAAAATATGCCCAAAACCACTTATAAGACAATCAATGTGACATAACGCTATTTTCTATCTTAATAGATTATAAGTTTATTAGATGCACCAGACAATCATGTACCTGTTCTGCTTCACACCAAGTTCGTCTGTTCTAGCGTTTATAAGATATTTGGTGTTTTTTTGTCTTAACATATGTTCTTATAATTCTGTTTTCCTATTACCGAATCTCAATATAGAATAATTACACAGTACTTGGTTTTTTCCATTTTAAATCAACAAAACGATGAATAATTTTGTGCTTTAAGAGTTTGGTGCATTTTCCAATGTTTACAGATTTGTATCAGGAGAAAATAATCAGTAGATTCTTTTTTTTTTAATAGAAAAATTTAAATATTTTGAAAACGGTTACAGATAGAGATTTAGTGTCTGCGATGCCCAAAGCACTTGTTCGTTATATAAGACAATCAATATTGCTAAAATCAATGTGACAATGTGTATTTTTCAATGTTTATAGATCAATTATTGTGATGGAATTTCTGGTATATGTTTATTAGGTGCACCAGGCAATCGTGTGTCGGTTTAGCTTCACACCATCTGTTCAAGCATTTAATATTTTGTTTGTTTTGTTTGCCTGGTACAGAATCTCAAAATAAGATAATACAAATTATTTGCTATTACTACATTTAAAATCAATAAAACGATCAGTATTTTTGATCTGTAAGAGGTTGGTGGATGCATTTTCTAACATTTTCGAATTTGTATCAGGTAAACACACATAATCTGTAGAATATTTATTTTATAAAAGAATTTAAAAAAATGGTGAAACTTAGAGGTTTGGTGTCTCAGGGGCGAAATGATTCACTAAACTCTTGCTTTTACGTAAGCACCTCAAAGATGTCTGATACTATATTCACGGATTTGTATCAGGAGAACATAATCAATAGAATATTTGCTTTATGGAAAAATTCAAATATCTCGAAATTGGTTTAAAACAGAGATTTGGTATCTGAAGAAAAAAGATGTAAAAAATTGTTGTTCATCTTATAATAAATGAATAATCTCTTATGCACGTATATATGCAAATCTGGTGTACATAAATGACTCCAATAAACGTGCCTCAATGTGCTCAGAAATCGTTCTGTTCCGCATTTCCTAATAAACTAAAGGTCGACATAATAATAATAATGACGATTACACTTATAGTGTTATTCAGTTTTGAAATTAATTTAAAACAAACAATTAAGTTTAAACCACAGCTAGTTTATTATTAATTAATTATCATATAAGTATTACAGAAATAATTTTAAATTATGTATTTATATATTTTTAAATGTTTACTTGCAATTATGTGATGCTTAAAAATGTGTATTTATAGCAATTTATTTTAATAAAGCAATATTCCATTCTATGGCAATATAATTGACAAAAATAAATAAATAAGGGTTTTTTCTATTTCTCACAAGAGGAAAAGGGATGTTTTGCTAGGCATAAACAATTTTTTATTGTTTTCTCAAATATCACGTTCTGTTTCCTTTGAGGTAGTACAGTATAATATATTACCAAGCTTTTCATTTTATATATTAATAAATAATTATTTATATGTTTTAAATTTAAATCAATATTTTGGTCAATAATTTGTTTCTTTTTTACGGCAATTATAATTTTAAGTCAATAAATTATGGAATAATTTATATAATTATAAAATTATTTTCTTATATAAAAGTATATCGTGTATATTTTCTTTTTTTTTTAAATATATAACATTTAAGACACAGTTT
>JANSTX010038964.1:0-13052 GCA_027564355.1 Penthetria funebris | reverse complement strand
CAATTATTATTCATACGCTTTTCTTCGTCATTTTGATTATCCACTCGGTCTGCATATTATCGGATACTTGATCAATACATATAGAAGCTAATATAGATGCTATGTGATCCACCTTAAACTTTTCAAGCAAAATAGTATTAATTTTTAGATTTAGATTTTGAACTACTAAATTATTAAAACAATTTGTAGAACTTCTGTCAAGTATCTACTTTGTATGTACTTGAACCATGTCTATTATGCTACCTGTACATTTTTTGAATCTTATTTTGACATTAAACAGCCATTATTATTGAAAAATTATATACTATGTACAAAGAATAACCACAATTATTCACAACGACTGGTTTATTATAATATATTCACTTAACCCAAATATTGAAATGTTTACTGGTACAAACCTATGGAACTCAAGTATAAATTTTCAGTTGTTGCTAACTGTTCACATGCAATTTTATCCATGTTTGAGATAATAACCAAACTCATGAAATTTCTCTGGCTGCAAAATCACATAAAAGAAATACTTTTGGTTTGGACTTTCGAAAACATTAAATGTTTGTTTACATTTAACAAATGTCAACAAAAGAAATGATAAATGTCATATATAAATATACATTTAATGTCAAAAAAAAAGTATACTTAATGGCGAATGGAGTCCGTTTCATTATTAATAAGTTGGCCACTTTTTTCTTTAAATAATAGAAGTGGCCAATTTTTAAATTATAAAACGAACTCTATTCGCCATTTTAATATTAAATGTACATTTATATATGACATTTATCATTTCTTTTGTTTACTATTGTCAAATATAAACAAACATTGAATGTTTTTGAAAGTCCAAACCAAAAGTGTTTCCTTTATGTGATATTGCAGCCAGAGAAATTCCATGAGCGCATGGTTATTATCTCTAACTTGGATAAAATTACATGTGAACGATCAGCGATTACTGATAATTTATTTGTTAGTTCAATGTATAGTGGTTTATTAATTGATCAATTGATGGTATTGAATAGATGTTGAGATGATTAGGCTGACGTTAAAACAGAGGTGATAAAAAAAGTAACTGATAATTAAACAATTATAAATACATTGTTGTTGTACACCCCTAGACCTTCTGGCACCCATTGGTAATCAAAGAACTTTTTTGTTAGAATTGATTTCACCAGAATGCAAATTTTATTCTAGGCTTGTTTCAATGGATCCCTCTTATGTTTCGCGACTGTCATGAATATATTCTTTTTGTTTCTGTTTAAATGAAGAATTTTTCAATGAGCAACGATATTTTATGGTATTTCCAATTGAAATTGACGTTGTCATTTAATCATGTCGCAGTCTTTACACAACTTGGGTGCATAAGGCAGCATTATAAATGTTAAATTGGCATTTCTAATATGCATGAATTAATAAATGGCAACTGGAAACAATTATAAAATGGGATTTCCAAACTTAAAATGTAAAATCAGTTTGTTTTATATCTGAATAATTTAATATAGAGGGATATTTTTTTTTTTTGAAGCTAGTTAACGAATGTGACACATCCGCTTGTTTTTCTGATCATTTCTAACATAAATTATGATCGAGTTACCGCTCAAATGGACGTAAGTAATTATGGGTTGAGTTGCCTAAACATTACTCGGTTACAATAAGAGGAATAAATGTACTAACAATATTTTTGTTTTATTTAATAATTCTTAAAATTATATAATAATTTTATTTGATACATCACATTTTTATAAACTAAGGTTTTATTAATTCGCGGTAATATTTTTTTTTAAATTGTGCAGTCGAGAAAATTTGTTTTTTTTTTTTAAATATAAAACTAACAGTCGATTAAGGAGCCCGTACATGTGAGGACACTTTTTATTTTTTTTTTTTAAATATATTCGTATTTATAATAAAATTTACGGAATTGTATTTAAAATCAATTAATACTTGTGATAATACTATATTTTTTAAAAAAATTACATTCTAATGGCTATATAGCAATTAATGGCACATTTAATGTTTAAGGCACATTTAAACTATTTTTTTTAATAATCACAAAACAATTACAACACAATAAAATTTAATTTGCAGTCTATTCAGTCTATTGAAAGCACCGAATCTAAACTATTACGATTACGTGGTTCAAATCGTGGACCTCCTAAATAACTGATTGGATTGAAAAATTGACGACGATCCTCATCAATATAAACAGGTGATATGTGTGCTTTTGGTTGACGTCTTACAACAAACGGTGATATTGGTACATCTGAAATTTTTATTGTACCATCATCATCTTTGATGTTATCAATTTTTTTTGGTGATGAACTATTTAAATTTGGTAAATCTGGTACATAATCGAATTCATCATCGGCAATGTAATTGTTCTATAGAATGTTAAATCAAAGAAAAAAAAAAATCTGTGTTTGGTTGTTTGTTTCTTTGTTTTAATTAAGTTCTACTTTAATACTACAATTTATGTAAGGATTAGTTTAACTAAACAAAAAAAAAAGGTCTCAAAAAGCTGTTAGTTGTTAGTTTGATTCAATATTTCTAAACATTACATTTTACAAATATACTTATAACATTTAATGTGAACATATTAATTAGTTAAAAAAAAGTTATACGAAATTAGATTGGTGAATGGAGTGAAGTGATCATCAATGTTACTGAACCTGCACGGTGGCACCAGTAATACGATCACGATATATGTCAGTGATGAAGTTAACGTCTAATCGAGGCTGAAAATTTAATGATATGCTTTTTTCAATCATTCGACATTATTAACACCATTCATCAACCTATCATCAAGGTTACTCAATACTCATCTTGATAGTAGTCGACCACTCCATTCGCCATCACTTCACTTCATAAGTAAACATAGGTAAAACTGTGTAATAGTTTCATAAATTGTCATCTTTAAAATTTGTTAGAATTTCTATCTTACATTACATAGAAAAAAAGATCAAATAGTTTTGAAAACTTTTTGCTAACTCCAAGCATGCGATCATTGCATTGTTACTTTGTTATATTATAATATGCATACGAACATGCTTTATATTAAATAAAATTAATGTGAAAATGCATTAAGGATTCACAAAAATTGGGTTCTAAATAATTTCCATAACATAACTTCATCATCTTTGAAAATATTGTGACTATAATTTCGTACCATCAGAAGGAATATTGCAAATGTTGCATGTATAATTATCGGTATAATTAAATTACATTTGATCAAAGATTAGCTTAAAGATTTTTTTAAAATCCTGGTTTTAAAATTTTCTGTTAAATATCCGATATATACCAACAGTTGAATATGGAAAAAAACGTCAATAATCTTCGGATAAACTGTGCTGTTTCAATTTCAATCGGATGTCCTAATTGTTATATTCTTTTCAGTTTAATCATCATATTAATTCTTATAAACAAACGTTTGCTTTACTACTATCTTCGATTCATATTACTCTGCATACCAGGAAAATTTAGAATTAATATTATATTCTGAAGTATTGCCAATTTATTGATATTTTTGGCATTCGTCATAAATTATTGTCAGCTTAAATTATTGACGATCATCATCGTCCATCATCACCATCAGCAACCTATTACATGATGTATTGTCACTGAAAATTTTGCAACTTACACAGTTAAAACATTAGTCTTATCCGATGAGAACTGGATGCTCACTTAAAATTACGTATTAACCTTGTCTCATAGCGTATACCAATACGTGGACACTTACGTGGAAATTTATCAACAGGGTATTGTCGCATACTCTTTATAGTAACGTCATAATATATCTTGAATTTGGTGCATTCAAAAATACAAAACTAGGATTTTCATATTAAGAGGTATAAACTCGATTTTCTTGAGTTGAGCGAAATTTGAAACGCTTTTTTTTTCTTTTTTTTTTTTTTTGGAAAACCGATATCGGCTCGAATAATCAGTTTTAATTACTTTTAAATGTGTGACAATAATTCAAATTTACGCACTTACAGAGCAGGATTCGTCTGATGCTAAGTTATTGTCAACAGCTTTCACATTTTCTTGTCGATATCAACAAATCGTATATATTATCAAATGTATGGGTGGCGCCGCTAATGCAAAGGTTGGCTGGAATAACATGCGCTGGTAGTCTGTTATTGGTACACACGGAGCAGGTGATATGAACTAGAATGCAGAACTTTTTGCTGAAATGTACAGTAATTACAATCTTGTGATTGGTGATACTATTTTTGCGCACAAAAGATTACGCAAAGAAATTTGGATTTCACTGGACGAGTATGTACCATAAATCAAATAGATCACATAACAATTAGTAGAAGTTGGAGAAATTCTCTGTTAGACATTCTTAGCTATACTCTATACCACTACTCGGATTATTGGACAGAAGAAATTGAAACTTATCGGTAATAATGTTTTGGATTTCATTAATTATAAAAATAAGAAATGTATTAGTGATGATATGTGGAATATAATAATGAGGATGAGAATCATCAAGAATGCGTTTAACAACAGTAATGCGATGAACCAAGATAATCTGCAAACACATTATAGTCAAGTATGGTAAAAATGCACTACGGCGGGACATGCTTACTTTTTTTGAAACCATTTCAGCTCGGTCACAAGTCGCTGCAAATTCAAACAACATAACTTACCTTCTGGTATACAAACTTACCGGACGTTACTTTAGAACCTTATTTACAACTGAACATCCAGCTGATCTAAAATGAAATTCAACAAATGGAAAGACGGACTGAGTGCATTTGTTATCTACTGAATAGGGCCGATGTTTTGGTTGCTCAGAGTTCCGAGTTGATCGAATATCGGCTACAACACAATTCAGAGATTCTGCTCCATGTCACTCAAATTCACATATATCACGAGCAATATTGTATTAATATTGGATCCCATTATTAGTGAAGTGTGATTATCTGGTGATATTCCAACCTTGATCGTGGTATAATATAGACAATTCTAGAAAGTTACAGAATACCGTCTAAACTGATGAATGCGATTTGCGCTCTATATCATGATTCGCGATCTATTTTTATTTAGAAAATATTCACTTGTAGTTAGCGGCGACGTGTGAAGAGGACTTTCAATTATTTCGGAACTTTTTATGACAATTAATGGTGGTGGCAAGACATATATAAAGTTCCGTATACAAAAGGCTTGACAAATTTTTGGTATGTTGAATGGATTCTAGCAGAAAGTGAAATTGAATCGATCATATACTATAAGACGATCGGTCGATGATATTGCAAAAAACACAGTTGATTGGAAGTTCGCAGGGTAAGCCACGGTCGTCCAAAAACAATGTGGCAAAGAACTGCCATTAAGGAGGCTACTAGTACCAGCAAGGGGGGGATGGAATGAATTGAAGGTTCTGACATTGATTTCGTAAACAACAGGTAGTGTTCAGTTGACGCCCTATGCTTGCACATAAGGTAAAAACTTTAATTTAAATGAAAAACTATACCAGGCAATTATCTAAAATACCTTTGCAAATCAAACATCATAAAATTTTTCATTTTCCAACTTGGTAAAATACTAGAATTATTTTTGTAAACGATATACGTCTCAAACAGAAGATTCCCCTGTGTGCGTGTGTACATAATTGTGTTAAACAATCTAAAGATGATATCCTGGGCATTAGTAAAATTTTCGGAATTTAAAAAATTAAATGCCTAGAAAAAAAATCCCATTTTAATTAACTTAAACCCTTTTTTGTGTTGGCATTCAATTAATTAAAATGTAAAAATATTATGACATGCAAATTAAGTTTTTTAAAAAACAAAAAAATATAGAAAAATTGTTTCATGCAATAAATCAATTTGTGGCTTTCATAACATTGTGGCTTTTCCACTTTTTTTTTATACATGCGGAAATATTGTTGATCTATAGTTTAATAAAGATCCAACACCCACTCTCAAGCCTATCAACAACGAGAACGAAATGCGAGTTGGTAAAACAAAAAAAAAAAAAATCAATCAATCAATCAAATTAAAATTAACTTATCAATTAAATTCTTATCATTTATTTACCCTTGCAAATCATTTTTTTTTTTGTTAATTAGTTTTTGTCTTGTTTCAATATTTGGTATATTATATGGCTTACGGGCTAAGGGTGGTTTTTCTCTTCTCTTGTTTTTTTTTTTTTTGTATTGGAAAATCTACTTAGAATAGCCTAGTCTTTAAATTGTTTTCTAATAGTTTTTTGTTTGTTTGTTTTGTTCTTGTTTTTATATGGCTACAGATGATTTGATATTGGACTATTTGAAGGTGTTTCATCAATTTTATATGGTAATTGGGTTGTATTATTTTGTGCAATTGGTGGTGGACCCCATGATACTTGTCTTTGACGAATAGGAGGATATTGTATTGATATTGCTGGTGACAATGATGTTGTTGTTATTGGGGTAGTTAGGGTTGTCATTGTTGTTGTTGCTGTTGTTGTTGATGGTGTTATTATTGACGATGATGATGGCGACAGTGTTTTTGCATATACATTATGTTTTGCCTTATTATCAATTATCTTTGACACCTAATTATATTTATAAATGGATTATTTTTATAAATTTAATTATATTATATGTACAATAGGAAGAGGTGTTGTGGGTGGTATTTATTATTGTTAGTGAATTAGTAAAAACTATTTGTTACATTTTACTTGTACAATGTTAAACGATGATATAATCGGTCGTAAATGTAATTAGAAAAGCAATATGTACCCATAAGACAAATAAATTTTGTTATATTTGCTACGAGATAATGACAGGGAAGAAAAAAAAAATTATGTACAGACAAAAATACAAAAGTTAATGACTTTAATTTATTACCTCCTTTTACTGCCTAGGTTAATGAAGCTATCAATTTCAGAAGCGGTTTGCTTTTGAAGCGGTTTTATTTTATCTTTTTATTTTTTAATTTTTTTTTTCCTTTTTTTTGTTTTTCGTTTTTTTCGTTTTTACATAAAACAACTAAACAAAAGAAAATGATAGAAAGAAAAGGCAAAAAAACAAAAAAAAACAGAATTTTCCTTCATTTATAATTGAAATTTTATGTTCCGTGGTTTCAGCAGCATTTTCCTTTTGCTTTTCTCATACACGAGTAATGCGAGAGCACATTTACTCCTCTGTGATATAAAGATAAATACAAAGTATGTGTTTTAATTCTGTTGAACATTTTTAATTCCATTGTCTGTCATCAGAAATAAGTGCAGAAAATTCTTCTACCTCAAGGCTATTATTATTTTTTTTACGTGATATTTACCTTTTGATCAAATGGTTATTAATTATTATATTCTTCTAGTATTTCAAATTTGTATATAGATTTTTATTATATACGAATATATATAATCATCACCTATACTCCGTATTAGATCATTTGGCTGACACAAACAATCGCCATTGTTCACCAGAAGACCAGTGCTTTAGCACCATGTATCCACTGCCATTTATTACCAAACTCTATAATAACGATTGTTTGTTAGTGTTGGACAACTGGTTCTTCTATTATTATACCGATCATTTCCGCTTTATATTTAATATTCTATCTCTAGATTTGCAATTATAAACATGTTAGATGTAACTGTAACATCGATTTATAATTGCCAAAAGTTTTTGGTACAACGGTTTAATCTATAAATTAAAATATATTCATTGTTTTAATTGACATCTCGTAAACGTTATATACAGCTTCCTCTCGAATAGGTCTTTCCGGGTTCGTATCGACGAATACATGTCTGATTCAATATCCCATTACTGCCGGTGTAATTTAGGCATCCAACTCCGCTGGAATAGTGTTCACTCTATACATTGCCGAACTACCATCATCTTCATTTGAACATAATCCTGCTTCTGGCCTGCAAAATCGAATATGCTGACGAACATACAAACACTTGAGTCACATTCCAACTTGTCGGTTGCAATCAAAATAATGAATTTATTCACATTTACAAACCATAAGTGACTGGACGAAAGTCAGGAAAATTTATTTGAATTTGAATGTTGTCAAATGCGAAGCTATTGTATTTAGAGGCACACTAGTAGACTTAGTCTTCCTCATATACCAATTAGAGATCCGAGACTTAAGGGTCTTCATTGATGGACATAGACTGCCAGAATGTCAATAGCTTAAAGTAAATTGGTATTAGATTCACTAATATTCTAAAGTTTAATCCACATATTTTTGACGGAAATTATGGCAAACGTATTTCGTTCATTAAATGGAATCGCCGCAATCTTAAAGAAAACAACTAATAAGATCATTAATGTCGTATGTATTCTTCTCCTGGTCATAGAATACATAAACACATTAGTAATCATCGAATATACCGTGCTTCGGGCGTCGAAATAAGACATAATTAGAATTTAGAAAATTCCATCCTTAGAAGGTGTGGACAAACACCGATTAGATTTGGAGAGCCAGTTAATCATAGAATAAAACACCCAATGAACATATATATCATAAACGAATATCGGTCATTATATAAGAACTCCGGTCTTTTAACACTATATCATCAACGTTCTGATACCGACACAATGGTTTCAAACAATATCGAACAAAATTACGATTGCATTTTCGAAGACCTATAAATTATCTTTTGCTTAATCTGCTGCTGACATTTTACATTTTACAAATCATCATAATTGTTAACATTTCGTACAGACACACATTCGACCCACGTGAGTCCTGATCACCAAAGTTTTCCTTAATTTAAAACGTGTTTCAGTGTTGCTCCAATAATGACATTAATCAATCATTCTGCACCTTAGTCGAGTCACTGACATCGGTATGACGATATGCACTTTTAAAATATGCATTGGTTGTTGGAATGTGCGAACACCGATTGTTTTTCGGGTCAGTTTTACTGCTCTTCTTAAATATTGGTATTGTTACACTAGTTCTCCAATCTGTGGGTATTTGTTTACGTTCAAATAATTTATTGAACAGTTTAGCAATTTCAGCAATTAGGTTGTACCAACCACGGGAGATTTTTTATTATTCAATGTTTTAATTGCTTGTTCAATCAGGTGTTGGTTGACATAAAAATTATTATCTTGAACTCTGTGTTGTTATATAAATTTTAGAAATATGTAATACATCAGCAGATACTGATGAATTTTGGGTATATCCATTTACATGTTTCGTTCTATTTCTGAGAAAGTTTCAAATTTAGTTTTGTCTACCATACAAATCACGTTCCATGTCTTTACTGAAACGGTTCCAGTATTCCTTTCTAATTCATGTTATTTTGGCATTAATTCTGTTTCTAATGAGTTTATATACTCTATATTTTACTGGAGGTTTTAGGCTTCTTCTGTAATTTAGGAATGCTTGCCGTTTTTTTGTTGTCAAAATCTTCACTTTTTCTTCTGTAAACCATGTTTTAATGTTGTATTTTTCATGGATATTAACTTGTCTTCGTCTAACCGCTGCATATGTTGCGTTATTAATATTTTCTTTTAACCATGCCTCTTCAAAGTTACCTTTATCGTTGATGGAATTGTTCAATATTTTAAGTTGTAATCTGTTTTCATATAGCTGCCTTGTACAAGATTCAATATTTGTGTTTTAAATATATTGTGGATCCTTAGATTTTAGAAATTTTGTAATAATTCTGATCTTACAGTGAATCAGCATATAATCCGCACCTACATTACCGAACTCTTGTATCCAAAATTTTGTGAGGGATGAAAACTTATGTTATTATATATTGTTATAATGTAATGTAGTTTTATAGTTGACTGTTGACCTCTGGTGTTATGCTAAGTGTATTTATGCTGATCTTTATGCGAGAAAAAGGTATTGTCAAATTCGAAGTTCATTGTTAGTACAAAATTTATCGGTGCCTCTCCATTTTCATTTAGCGTTTTTTCTTTAAAACTTTATTTAATGCAATTCAATACCGAATGTTTTCCACCCTAGCATTCGTATCACCCATTATAATTATTTTGTCGTTAGATGAGAAGCTATGTAATGCCTGTTACAAGTCATCATAAAATGATTCAGTTTCTTCCCGTGCTTTATTTAGATCCGGTGCATAAGTTCAGGCTATATGCATCAAATTATCACCGAATTCGAAAGATACTGTAAGTAATCTATCACTTCGGTATTTTAATTATATGATTGTTCTGTTCAAATCGATGATGCAAAAGTAAACCAACACCCGTTGGTCCTTATCCTTGCCACTAAAAATGAGAATATAATCATTATATCTATTTGTGTCTTTGCCTTTCTTTCTCGTTTCAGATAAAGCACAAAAATCAATTTTATGATGTTTCATTTGGCTGTGGTTATTTAATAGCGCCACAAACTCGCTATGTCATCATGTTATCATTGGACTCTGGATTTGAACGCTCACTGCTGTCACACAGTAACTTCAGAGACCTTCAAACATGACCGTTAATTGTCCGCGCCCTTTCGAGTAACCCAATAATTCGTAATTTGTTTATGTGATCTGTGCAAGACCTATTAGATCTAAAAACTTACTGTTTGATCGCTAGGAAAAAAAATCGATTTTAATTGTGAACAAATAATATTGTTTATAGTCAATAACAATAACATTGTTTATAGTCATTTAACAAGGTGATACTATAGCAGTTCTTTCTCTCACACACACACGCACACACTGGTGCCATATTATTCGGTGCACGTCAACCTTACTGACGCGAATTTAATTTCATCACGACTTCGAGTAGAATTCTTAAATTGTCTTGTGATTGGTGTTTGGCCAATTGGAACTTAAACTTCTTGAGCTTTTCATATTGTTTGAATTACACAAATTCGTTCCATAAAAAATTATTACATTGACGAAGACTACTTTAATGCAAATTAAGCCTAACATAGCCGGATAAGTTAATCGTCGAGAATTAAAAGAGAATGTGGCCTATAAGTAATGGCAATGATTATGAGGACCGACCATAAATATTATTGTTAACAAAAATTTAACATTAAATTAAATTCATTATTTATTATATATAACTACTCCTGATAGTTGGAAACTAATTTAAAAATTATATTAAAATCATTTCGATTATATCGATCCTTAATTATGATAAAGTTAATAATTTATTTTTACAATTTAAATAATTTATTAGTAATTTTGTTTGTTGTATTAAAAACAGACTAGATCAATGGTTGTAAGTTTTCTATTTACTTAAAATACCCTCTATATTTTATTGTATTTATGTAAATTAAATTAAAATCAACTATACGATACAAATTGTATTTTAATTATTAATAATATAATAATAATTCATATCGTAGATACAAATTTAAGTTTTTAATATTTATAGTTAATTATATTATTAACCTTATTACCAATTTATCATAAAAGCATTGAAAACTTGATAGCTTAATTAAAATTGCATAGTAAGAAGTTGCACAAAATTGCATATTGTCTTCGTATATAAATTTAGTATAATTTTCAATTAATGAAAGCTTGAATATTGTTTTATGAACAACAAAACATGCTTTGACACACACACACATTTTCTAAGATTTGACAAAATAATAATTTAAAATTTAATAGATTATGGGAAAACTTTATTAAAATTATTCAAATAGTTTTCATTCAGTTTCAACCTTGTTTTCAACCTTATAATTTTAAAAAATATAACTTAAATTAATCAAAATATGAAACCCACTGATTAATTGGTCGGAAACAGCAAGTGAACATAGGTGGACATAGGAGTGTGTCAACGTAAACGTAAAAAAGAGAATATATATTGAAAGAGGCTCACAATACATTCGTTTCAGGCCTTCATGATGTGCATATATCTGACAAAGTGTTTCCAGCATTTTTTCAACGAGTAAATTTCCCATCTTAACCGCTTGTATAATTCTGTCAGGATCGGATGGTAAAAGCACCTTTTATATCAAAAACAATACAACAAATCATTTTACCATAACTTTATGGTCACATCGTCCCAACATTATTTTTATTCGATTAAAAATCATAAATAGGATACTTAAGAATCTGAACATTAACAAGGCACTCGGTTCTGGTATTGATGTTGGTCCTGGTATTACATTTGCATGAAATAGAAAGAGACATGTAAATGAATATACCCAAAATTCATCAGTATCTGCTGAAGCATTTCCAGAATTTATTTAACAATACAGAAGAATTTCATCTGAGATATACGAGGCACAGAGTTCAAGATAATAATTTTTATGTCAACCAATATCGGATTGAACAAGCAATAACAAGAATGACTTCAGATAGAAACAGATCAACTATTGATTCTATATTAATATTATGACAACTTGTGCACAAATCCATTGAATACAACACACCGATTTTCATGTGCTTCATCAATCTTGCACAAGTTTTCGACCGTATCCAAGATGTTATAAACATTTTAATAGAAGCTAACATCAAGTAAAACATAATTGGTTTCATACAGCTGATGAATGTTAACAACACAATGCGAATTAAAGTAAACGGAAAGCTCACAAATGAAATACTAATATCATCTGTTTGAGTCCAACATTTTCTAATATGGTTGTGAACAAAATTAAACTGAAAATTATATCTACTGGAATTGGTTATAGAATGGGAAATCAACTGGTCAGTATCATTTGTTATGCGAACGATGCTGTTCTCATTGTAGAAAATGAACCATTTTAACTTATGCAGTGGACACTAGCATTGTAATATGTCCAGAACGCTAAATAACTTATGAGCACAATAGAAATCATGATCTTACGTACAATTACTGCCCATTCATTTAGAGATAAAATCAGAAGTGATGAAATGAATGTCAAATTCAAGAACATAGTAAGACGGACAAGAACCAAAACGCCTTATTGGAGAGACCAGACCATGTTGAAAGAATGTCATATAATAGAATCGCAAATATTGAAACAACAGTCAAATGGAACACGGCCTATACGAAGGTCTCCGAAGAGATGGCGAGAAAATTGGACATCCGCATCTCAAAACTAAATTGTTAGAAAAATACAGGTCTAATGAAAAAAGAAGATGAAAAAGAAGAGCTAACGAAGGTCAAGATCAATTTTGCATGAAAATATTGACTAATCTCTTAACAACAATTTTAGGTT
>JANSTX010038931.1:0-13057 GCA_027564355.1 Penthetria funebris | reverse complement strand
CCGAGCGGTTAACGTAAAGGCTATATTCGTAGAATAATAAAATATTCACTTGCACTTTAACAAAACCTTTATTTTATCTTAATTCTATTGGAAAATACAAAACAATTTTACTATACAAAATGTTTTTATTTTCTATTACTTATACTTCGGTATCACTAAATTACTTTTAATATCTCGATGTGTATTTTATTAAGCTTTATTTTCAATTAACTTCTCCTGATCATAACGCCCCTGTTTATATCAGATTTTTGTTTTCCCCTTGAAGCTTTTTGTTTATTCAAGCACCTTATAGATTTTTCTAGTTGAATGAGTACTAAATATAAAACAGGGCCGTACTTGTTAAAATGTGTAGGAATATGGGGGTTACAAAACAAAAATGGAAAATTAATATATTGTGATTTGTTTGCTGGAATATAACATCGTTCAACAATAAAGACCGTTGAACGGAAATGGAGCACATACAATCGATTTTTGTGCCTCATCTGCATCGTGAAAGAAAGGAAAAGGCACAAATAAGTACAATGATTAATAAGATGCAAACTGTAGGTAGATAACATATCAATTGAGCAAGTTATGAGCTTCCGTTACTTGGGTGCAGAAACTAGCGGCTATCGATAAGTTACTGCAGAAGTTTGCTATCAAACCAACAAGGCTGCATCAATAAGTGGAAACCCCGCAGTGATAGGTTCTGAATAAAACAACTTTTAAGGACAACAGAAATAAAGATCTTACGTACTATCACCGGTCATTTACTCAGAGATAGAATCAGAATTGATGATATCCGAAATGAATGTCAACTTAGTAAGATATGAACCAGAACCAGAAAGCGTTATTGGAGAGACCATGTTGAAGGAATGCCAATAAATATACCATCAGAATAAACGACAAAATTTAAAAACCATACTTAAACCATACAGTCGATTCTATAAATTCATCATCATCTCATCATTTAATCCACATGAAAGCATCCAATCACTGTCACTGGTAATCGATACATTAATGGCGTTGTTCTTGGGCGACAGTATCTTGTATTATTTTTGTATTGTAAAATAATAATAATAGTAAAAGTAATAGTATTTTGCAATATCTCAGATATTTCACCTCAGTACATGGAATATCTCAGTACGATTTCTTAGTTATCAATATGTTTATTGGCTTCAAATCTGTGAATGACTTAAATTAAATAAAAGTATGTAATCTGGTGAACCTATTGTTATATGCCATCTTCCGAATTTCAAAGCAATACAATAGTATTGATAAATATGTAATTTTAAAAATAAATATCTTTAGGATTTTTAAAATTTGCTATTTAAAATGATCTGTTCAAGCAACACCTCTTTCGAACTTAAAAACTGTCTGTTACTTTCAAATACACTTATCATGCAGAATAATAGTAATAATAATTGACACTTTTACAAAAACATTTTTGGCAATTTGATTTTAAACGTCATTTTTCATTCGGCTAGAATTTCATATTCCACAAATAATTGACCCAAGTACCCACTTCCAATATTTCAAATGCAATGTTATCTACGTTCGCTGTACTACAATTTTCAACACGTGTTAGAACATAATTCCTGTATCTTCGATCAAGTAAAATTTGTGCAATTTGAACTTAGGTATAATCATAACATCTTTCTATGTTATTAGTCTTAATTGAGATCATCAAGCTAAGGTCATTTGTTGACATTTCTCAATATACGTGATTCAGCAATTCTGAGTTACAATCAAATTATTGCCCAGATTGGTGGAATTGGATTTTAGTCTCTAATTTGAAAAACTTATTCATTTGTTACAATACAGTAATCATATAATCCATATAATTAAATTAATGTTCGACAGACAGGTCTTCATAAGTTAGACCCTTATTTTACAAGAACGTACAGGATGCAAACATCGATATTATACACATTATATCTTAAATTCTTAGATGGTACTTTATGTGCCAAAATAAAGAATTAATTTACGTTGCATTTAACATTTATGAAATTATCGCCAATTTATACTTCGTATGAATTTGAGTTTTTATGAGAAGGGTTCGGTGCGGCAAATATTCTGTTACATTGTTTGGTAGACAGTTTTTACCCAAATTTGATTCTATTAGAACAATTTTTATTGATAGATGATCTATTTTATGGTAAATTTAAAATGTCTAATAACCCAGTTATAAGTGTATAAGTACCTAATTGAATAAATATACAATGATAATTATTAACTATACTAGAACCTGATATTCATTTATCAAATTAATGAACATTTTCTAATCCTTTCAGCATCCCACATACAAATTTAAAAATAGTTTTTGGACATTTTGAGTTTTCCTAAAATCATAATTATGTTAATTCAATCATTGCAAGGAACTAATTAAATGTATTAGTTGAAATGAAGAATTTTACGGTCAATAATTCTAATCAGCTTCATTTAATGTTGAAGTATCTGAAAAATTATTTATGTACGAAACTTTTCATTTTATTGTTTAGTCTGCTAGGTTTCTGTAAATAGGACACAATTTTATTACACTGAGAATTTTCAAACATTGTTTGTCGTTCATTGTAACATTTATGCCATGCGACTGTTTAATTTAAGCAGAAGTTAGGGCAACGTCATAAATTTTGTTATTTTAAAAAAAGGGGATTATATAAAATCAAATTTATAAAAACATATTATACATAGCATTATAAAGAAGCAATTTGCAATACTAAAATTTGTAAGTATTCAAATGGTTCGTTTGAAATTAGTCGGTGCAGTTCCTTGCATCAAATTTAGTGTAACATAGAACTCAGTAGAATTTGCAGATTGGAATAGTAAGAAGAAAATTTTGATAGATTTATGAAATCGATAAATGTCGTTATTTTAAATAAATCAATTTAAAAGTAATGTTCCTTATATTACCAAAATATTGGAAAAGTTTCTATTCTCACATTTATGGATACAATAATAACGTTTCTAACAAATATTTTTATACTAGTTGGGCGATATGTCATACAAGTGATAATTCAAAAAATATAAAATTTTTATTTTCCAAAACTTTAAAATTACATTTATTTATCATCTTTTAAGTTCATACTCAGTCACATATTCAAACATACGTACAGAAATGCTTGTGAAATAAAACATAAAACATAAAACATAAAAAGCATGTATTATATGTTTGAGAAGAAAAATTAAAATTATGTATCATTTTACACTAAGAAAATGTAATAATGGAAATAAAATAACGAAACAAAAGTGGTGTAATAAGAAAACTCATTTCACTGGGAAAATGATAAATTGGCTCGATTTTATGTTATTTTTGTTAATGTTTTCCTTATTCTTATTTTTCGCTTCGTTGCAATCTAATCTTAGTAAAGACATTAACATTAAGTATCATCATTAATCATTTGTTCACCTTAAACGTAAGAAACTTTGTCACAGAGACTAAGGACAAAAAAAAAAAAAAAAAAAAAAGCAATAAGTTTAGTTAGCCATCAATTAATAATACATTCCATTTTTTCATCAACGGTCCGATATAAAAAAATTAAAAGCAATGAAGGATGGTTGATCTTGTCCCTATAATTAATGGATTTTAGCAAATTTATGGATATACCAACTTTTTGTAAAGCATGTAATTGCTACCATACGTGCTTGAATCAACTTAATTAGTCTTTAGTCTTTTACTTATTGAATTGTTTACCACAACAGTCATACAGAATTCAACAACTAACCTTCTTCATGATTTGTTTATTTTAAAATGCGTCCATCCAGTGATCAATCCTAATTTATGCAAACATTTATTCCAAAATCCAGAGGTAATCCAAAATTTATTCGATTTTGATAGTTTGAATGAGAATTTCAAACACGAATAACACTAAAATGAGTTGCACTCCTGTGCTCACAATAAATATAAAATGAAAGTAATGTCATTGCTGAACAGCTGAACACGACAAATACAGTTATAGCTATTATTGTTCACGACAGGATCAGTTCAGTTTTGCAACAGGGTATTCAAAAGAAACAGACAGGTTTCATGTCTGGTAGGGGTTGCACAGACCATATCAACACATTACGGATTATTGCTGAGTAGTCAATTGAACGGCAATTGTCATTGTGTTACTTGTCGACTTCAAGCGGGCATTCGATAGTATTAATAGTGGTATGATATGGACAACTCTAGAAATTTATGAAATACCATCAAGAGAGAGAGATTTATGAAATACCATCAAGAAGAGTAGAGTTTTGCATCTTGAAACATATTAGTGATATTTTTTATGTACATTCCGGTGTAAAACACGGATGTATATACTATACTGTCGCCACTATTGTTCCTGCTCATCTTGAACTGGGTTATGATCAAGGTAAATTCTGAACTGCATATGGTATCTGATGTATTCTAACCGGTCGACGTGAAGATCGCTGACGACATTTGTGTGCTTTCACAAACTGAGTCGGATATTTGAGTGAAATTGGAACAACTTGTGAAATACAGTTCACAAGTCGGTCTCAAAATCACAAAATCAATGAAAATTGTTATGTCTAGAAGGTGTTTACTTACAGTTACCGGTGGCGAAGCAAAAAATGAAGTAGAAGACTACCAATATGTGGGAAATTTTTTGACAATTGATGATGGTACAGAAAAGATTCCGTATACAAAAAGCTTGACAAAAGACCACTCAGAAGCATACTAAAAATATTTCTGGCCAAATACAATATCAAATGAGAATATGTGGAGACTGACTGGAAGCGACGAACAAAATTTTCAACTGAAGAAAGTGGGATTGGATCGACCATATACTACGGCGACCGGTTGGTGATATTGAAAAATACACACTTGACTGGTTTTAGAAGACCTGGTGGTCTAAACACAACATGACGAAGAACCGTCATTAATGAGGCTGGAACCAGTGTAAGGAGATGGATTAAAGTGAAGGTGCTTGTTAGAGATCGTGAAAAATGGCAGGTATTCGGTAACATTATGATCCCACATGAAGTAAAGGTTGAGATGAATGTATTCAATAATCCATAAGAAAATTATATGTTTCGTATCACAACTGCAGTTATCACAATAAATTTAATGTGTCACATAACATGCTAGTTCTGTTAGAATTATTATGCTCGGGGTTATACTCAGAAAGTAACTTTCAACATATTTATTTTAACATTTTTCAACATTCAACATGAACATTTTATCATTGAGTGTAGTGATCAACGTGAATTGAAGGTATTTAGTATTTCATTCAGTCATTCATAAATCCTTTATTACATGAAACTTACAGCTATTATAGAAAAAATATATTTAGTGAACAATAATTAGCTTCTAATTGACATCGCATCGAGCTAATGATGTTTTATGTACATATTTTTAAAATTTCAGTGTAATATGAGTGACAATTGAATTGGGAATTGTTACTGTAAAAAAGGATTATAAAACCAGTCTCTAATGGCATTAAGGGATTGGAAAGGAGTATGGGAACAGGAAGGTTCAACAGGAAACTAAACCGAAGCACGTCACTATGACCTCTGAGACTCGACCAACATCGATCAGTAATGATGTCACCAATAGAGTGGACCACCGGAGAAAAATGTTGATTCGCTTCCGATCCATAAGTGGCAAGGATTATTGGGGAATAGAGTGAGAGATGCTTTTATTGTAGATTAAATTGATGTGGTGAATAAGGCTTTCGTTGGCCCGTTAGGATTAGGCTTATGAAAACCCAATCCATTGTGTGGTGATTTTAGCTCACGAAGGCATATTATTATTATATATTATTAGTCATGAAACATGAATGTTGCGATTCATAAAAAACGTAAAATGTATAGGGCTTCGTATGTGCACTGTTGGTTTTATTTAATGTTATATACCAAGCCATATCTAGGAATAGAACGTTGGTGATAGTGAATAAGAATGCCGTTGTTAACATATAATCTTCTATTGTGTTCTAAATAATTGAGATATGGTGAATGCTTGATTCCGCGCTTTACCGATTGTCTGATTGATTTTAGGAATTTTAGTACATGTTTAACATGAATTCTATCTATTATTTCTATACCGGTATTGTTAAAGTTGCTGATGTGTCTGTATTCACCTCTTGGTCTTCTAGCACCGGTTAATAGACTCAGTACGTTGCGTTCTAGTATTCGGATTTGTTCCATTTGGTACGAGGATAATGTAGAAAAAGCAGCGAACACGTATGTTATATTTGGACGAATCAATTGTTTATAAAATAGAATTTTTATATTTAAAAATATCTAGATAATATTGCACAGGAATATGCTAAATATTGGTTTGGTCAACATCGTTTCTAAATAATTAGATCTTAATATTAGTCAAGTTTTCATATATCTGTTAAAATAGCAACCGAATCTGTGATTGATAATTAAGGTACGCAAAAAGGCTCTAACTTAAATATAAGAGAGAATTGGCATATATAGGCTAAAATACAATCAATAATTGTACATGTTCTTTTGTTTAAGTTCGAAATATAAGCTGGAATATCGTGAATGGGACACATAAAACATTACGAATAATGACAGTCACCATTGCATACGAATATGTTGGACCTTAAACATGTGTTCAGTTAGACACAGTCGATCGTGCTATAAAATGATTAAATTGATTAAGATTATAGAAGAAATAAGAGAATTATCTGAAGTAGAAGAGAAATAATAAAAGAAGTTTAAACATCGTTGGTTTTCATTGATTAGCTACTAATTTGCTATTTCAATAATATTTGAATATAAATTTCAATATTAGCATTCGAACATCCGAACAAATTGTGAAATATCTAGCTAAGTTATCACGATCTGCAGAGAACACTGATATTTTGTGTAACAATTACATAAACTGCGATTTGGATCAAGTGGTGATCGATGTCCAGGATTGCACTAAAATATATGTAGCTATTACATACAACTAAGATGAGAGTGTTGAGATGATCATTCGTATAGTAGTGAAGAATAATATAAAAAATAATTACACTTGATTGGCAAGTTGCTTTAGTTACCAACATAATCACTCATGAAAGATGAAGATTGTACGGTCACGTGTAACTCGTAAATAGGAAACTCTAATAATGCTTGGAAACGTTATCGTTCATAAGTTAATGGATTAACAGTTATTCAATATGGTTTGAACAGTTTAAATGCGTTTAGAGTAGCGATCCATTGCACAGAAACTTGTGGAGGTCAAGGAAGAAGAACAAGCAGAAGGTTAGAAGGTAGATTAGGTGTCTGGTTTCATGGCAAAATCTAAATGTGGTTCGTATTAAATATTATATAGAACTATACAACAGTTTCTAATTGACATTAAATGTGAACGTTGTGCTTTAACCGCCTAAAACCTATACATTTGAAAACCATAATATTTGGAAAGAATTGGGAGAAATTAACTCAAATTTTTTTAATGAGGGACACATTTTTAATGCATTTAATTTAAGGAAACATTTTTCGTTTCATATTTTGAAAAAGCACATAGAAATGCTAATTTTCATTATATTCGTATGATTAAAATTTGGATTCTTTTTATAGTCGGAAAATTATGGTTTGATGATTTTCATTATAATTGAGCCCTGCAAGAGTATAGATGAAATTAGAATTTTATGCGACATATTGATTGCAAAAAAAAGTTTAATCTGTAAATTTTTATTGAAAAGTTTTAGAAACTTTTCCCATTCAACTAAAATTTAATACCATTAATTGGTTCCGTACAGTTCATTTAATTTTAAGGCTCTATTTAGTTTTGTTCATAAAAAATTCAAAGAATATTAAATTTTATTTCTCTACTCAGATCGTTACATGTTATACATACGTAACAGTTTTCAAATGAATATTGTATTATAAAATATCGTTATAAGTAAATAACTAGTTTTGAAACGGATGAAATAAAGGACACTATAACTAAGGATTAAAAACCATTAACAAACTTGATAGAACATTAGCTCCAGCGATGGCAAGATATTATTACATAATGAAATGAAAGAAAACATTTTTGAAAGTGATTTTGTGAGTGCTAGCGTCGATAATGTACTTGAGAAAAAATGTGGGAAACATAACGGCTCTCGCAAAGTTATAAAAATCTTGGACTTGTTAGATTTGAAGTGACAACTAACTGGATAGATAAATACATGACAACACTTGAAATAATCTCAAGCATCTGCATGTGAATTAAATTATAAAGCTATAATTGAGAGAATAATATGAGTGGCAACAAAATATATTCCTGCGGAACACCCTAATGTACATCAAAATATATCACCCAGCTTTCCACAATGCAATATTCTACACTGCAAGTCATAATATTCAGTCTGTTTCGTGCTATCTTACATTTCTATATTTGGGAACTTATTTTAGCAAGAGATGATTGTGCTAAAAATCAATAATATCTATCAATATTATTGAATGGCTGTAAGACTTGATAAGTGACCGAATGTCATTGAGTGTGATGAAGATGCTGAAAGTGTGACAAACCAATGATTTCAAATCATATTACAATTGAATTTATTTTGCTTTTATTATTGTCGAAAAGTCATTTGAGATGTATTTATTTGATCTTACAAAATTTTATATTATAACTTCAGAACGTGATGCAACTTAGAATGGATGTGAAGAGACTCACAATAATGATTCAGCATCTCAAAAACAGAAGGTGAAGGGGATTAAGCTGAATATGTCACAAATTCTAAAAGTTGACACTCATAAATTCCAGGACGAAATTATTTTTTTTTTTTGATTTTACTGCTGTTACTTGTATGGCAATTACTCTATGTCGAGATTGCTTATGATATGCTTAGGTAAATTTTTTATCTTACATGAACTTTACACCTGAATTCAAGTACATTTTTATTCTTTGTATCTCTCATTTATGGAACGGTCAACATGAATTTGTTATGGGTTGTATTTCCAAACAAGTGGGAAGGTTAATCTGACACATTCTGGTGTTGGTTTTACCTTTGCATCATCGATTTAAACATAATATAAAATACCAAGGTGATAGATTATTTACAGTATCTTTCAAGTAACGGTAATAATTTGATGTATATAGTCTGCACCGGATGTAAATAAACCACGGGAAGAAACTGAGTTATTCTATGATGAATTATATCAGGAGTTATCTAACAACAAACAACAAAATAAGTATAATAGGTGATATGAATGATTGGGTGACAAATTTATTAAACAGGTTAAACAAAGATTTAACGAAGAAATATTAAATGAAAATAGAGGTGCACTGATAGATTTTTGTGCAAACAATGAACTTTGAATTAACAACACATTTTCTCACGTACAGATCTACATAAATACACCGGGCATAATATAAGAGGTGAACAATTTTCATCCCTGACAAAATTTTGGAAGTAAGAGCTCTTTCTTCTGGTACTGTAGGCACGGACCATATGATGATTCTTTGTCAGATCAGAATAATTGCAAAATTAGTAAAGCCTAAGGATTCAGAATATATTAACAAAAGAAATATTTAATCTATTTTGGATCCAGTTACAACGTAGCCATAAAGGAACAGATCACAACTCAAAATCTTAAACAATTCCATCAACGATGGAGTTAACGTCGAAAAAGCATAGTGCAAATTGAAAGAACATTAAACCACAGTTTACATAAAAAGAGAAGATTTTTCTAACGGAAAAACGGCAGATGTACTTAAAATACAGAAGTCTAAAAACCACACTAGAACACAGAATACAGATTAGAAAGGAATAGTAAAACTGTTTTAGTAAAGCCATGAAACGTGATTTGCAAGGTGGACTAAAGAAAATTCTCAGAAATAGATAGAAACCAGTAAATGAATATGCCCAAAATGTATCAGTTATCTGCTGAAGCATAGGTCACGCATTTCCAAAATATATTTACCAACACAGAAGAGTTTAATTTCAGATATACGATGCACATAGTTCAAGATAATAATTTTTATGTCAACCAACATATAATTGAACATGCTATTAAGACATTGACAAATAGAAAATCTCCCGGTATGATGATATACCAAACGAGTGCCTAACATATGGTAGAGACATTCTAATTACTAAGATCGTTAAATTGTTAAATAAATTACTTCAACGTTATGAGATACTCACAGATTGGCGAACTAGTGCAACAATACCTATATTTAAAAAGAGCAGCAAAACTATTACGAGAAACTATCGTGGCATCACTTTATTAAGTAAATTTCGTCAGGCTCATAAATGCAATATCAACTGGGATTCGGCTGGGTGTTAGTTTGAACCCAACATTTTTCAATATGGCTAGACACTATACTGAAAATTAAATCTATTATTATTGTCAATAAGTTACAAACTAATGGTAGATGATATAAAAATTAAGAAAGTTAGGAACTTCCGGTGACAGATTTCGAGATGTTACCTCAGAAGTTCGTTACCAAACCAAAAAGGCTGCATCAATATCTGGATGCCTTCGTGACATCATTTGGAGAGACAAGTTCATCTTACTAGAAACCAAAGTGCGAATTTATAAAACATGCGTATGAACTATTTTTACATATAAAGTGGAAATCTTTAGTGATACGTACAAAACTAATCATCTTACGAGGACAACAGAAATAATGATCTTACGTACTATCACCAACCATTCACTAAGAGATAGAATCAAATGTGATGATATCCGAAATGAATTCAAATTCAGTACATAATAACATGGACAAGAAACAGAAAGTGTTACTGGAAAGAATATGTTGAAAAAATGCGATAATATAATCACAATAATTGCAATGAAACAACACCCAGGTGGAACACGGCCTATATGCAGTACTGCGAAGAGATGGCGAGAAAGTTGTACATCCGCATCTCAAAACTAATTTTTTTGAAAAACACAGGTCTATGGCCGAAAAAAAAGAAGAAGAAGAAGAAGCAGACATTGTTGTAAAATTCCTGTAACCCATTCCAATTGGCTATATCATAGTGCTAAATGTCAATTTTCGCCACGTTCATTCGATATTACAGAAGCTTATGGAAAATAGCTATTATAAGACAATGATCGGAGTTGCCAATTGGTGCCAAATAATAGAGTATATTTATCACCATGCGATGTGTGAAAATGGTCGAAAAGTTATGGGAGTATGATGAAAAATGTCTGGGATTCGCGTAAAACCAAAAAATTAGTTGGTCGAGAAGGTGTATACCAGCAAATTGTTTTGCATAATTGTCAGTATTGCCGGTATCACTAGAATGCATCAATCAAGAAATATTTTGGAGATTGAAGTCACTCGCAAAAAATATTATCGCATCCGGTGCAGAAGTTATAATACCTCAATCGGGTGCATACACATTTCGCATTCCATTATTTAAATTGATTGACATCGAAATAATTCTAAATATTATAGCATAATTGCGTTCACTTGTTGGGTATTGTTTATGTAAATATTCGAAACCATTTTAGAATTTAGAATTTTGTTTTGGAATTAAAATCACATGCCCATTTGGTTAAACTATTAAAATAATGTCATGTACATGTAAAGTTTTAAAGCATATTCGTAAAGCTTTTGTCACCGCCATAACAAACAACCCTTAAAATATTTGAATATTTTAAATTCAACTCTTTTATATATGCACTACATCTTTGTAATCATTTTGAAACATTTAAATTTCATCCCTATTTTTCTGGGGAAATTTATTTTTTGCAAAAATATGGTGTTGATTTTATCTCAGCCTATTTGTTTATTTGTCTTTAGGCTGTGTTTGGCAATTTTATTTTATTTTTTAACGTTAAGTATAGAAATTGCGTATTTTCCATATAACCATCATTTGCATTTTTTCCCAAAATAAATAAAAAACAAAAAAATTGTTAAAAACACGAGAAAAAAGAAAAGGGTTTGATGGTTTAATGCTAGTGTTATATACTCGTATAACTTTTTGTTGTTCTGACAAATATAAGAGCCGTATCACATATAGGGACGACAATTTATTCAGTCAATGTTGAAATTATAGCCTGAAGTCTTAATACAAATTGTCGAAAATTAAATGTTTTAAAAAGAAAAAAAAAAGGAACTTAATTCAAGTATTACCCTATCACTACAACCGTATATGAATATCAAATTTTTTGAGCCCTTGGCAATTAACTTATTTATTATTTTACTTATGTACTGAGGCTTGTATAAGTAAAAAAAAAAAAATAAATATTGATATGTTTAAAAAATTAATTAATTTATTGCATATGTTACTGTAATCAAAATAATTAAATTTTAGTCGACAGATGATGAAGTTTCAACAAACAACCGGCATGGTTCACGATCTTATTTCAGTCAATATTATTTTCCAATATCAACGACCGATCGCCTCAGTGTTTAGCCGTTGATCCAATTTCACTTTCTTCAGTTGACAATTTTGTTCATCGCCTTCAGATCTGTCAGTCTGCACAAATTCTCATTTGATATTGTCTTTGAAATTTTTAGTATGCGTCTGATGCATCTATTGACGAAAATTCGAATTTGTGGCACGATGTGATTTGTCACCTTCCAAGTTTCGCAGCATACATTTGCAACCAATAAAAAGATTATTTTAAAAATAGGTTAAATTTTTTCAGAATTTGTGACGACTCTTCATACCGAACATTTAACGATAATTTTGAATCCGGAACTTTTTAAAATGAGTCACTTTAGATTTTTCAAAATTTGTGTTGACTCAATTCAGCGTACCAAAATTTACCGATGCTTTTGTACATATTGCACATATTGATAGACCTCCACACGACAAAACGAAAAATACGATAAGAGTAAGATCGTTATCAAAAATATGGGTCGAAATATTTTAATTATGCACTTAGTGTATATTTATTATGACTTTACACCATTAATGTATATGCTACCATCTTGTGGTAGTGTGTTTTGGGAGGTTGCTATTTATTACAACGTTGATTCCCTGATAAATAGCCCTGGCCGAGCGGTTAACGTAAAGGCTATATTCGTAGAATAATAAAATATGCACTTGCACTTTAACACACACTTTATTTTATCTTAATTCTGTTGGAAAATACAATATCTACAATTTTACTATACAAAATGTTTTTATTTTCTATTACTTATAATTCACTAAAAGTAAAATTTCAATATCTCGAT
>JANSTX010038920.1:0-13058 GCA_027564355.1 Penthetria funebris | reverse complement strand
GGAAATAAAAAAGCAAAATATGACGAAAATGTTCGTTTTGATTTCCATTTTTCAACAGACACCAAACAAAATCTACATAACCGATAACAATTTTTTTTTACTGGTTGACAGTTTGAAGTATCATCTATCAGATAACAACATTTGTTTGGCATTCCGATAACGTCAGCAAACCTAAAAATTCAACTAAAGCATCTATGAGTGACATCCGCAATTACTTAGTGCCCAACCTAATATATTGTGCAGGATAACTTGAGATTGCTTTAACATATCGTCATGAAATTATGTACGCGTCATTTTTATCTCATTTGTGAGCGATAGTTCGATGGTGACAGAAATTGGAGTACTACTTCAAATACCTCCCATACAAACTTTTTACTCCTTTTAGATTAAAATTGGGTGTATAATATCAAAGATTAATATATTTATGTTATATATAATTATATTGTTCTTTTGTATTATATACTATTGTATTTGAGATCAATCGTATATCGTCTTGTTATTCCTTCAGGACAATCGTTATTATAATTAAAAATATATAAAAATGTTAACTTGATCAAATAACTTCCTAGCGTAGCTCCCATGTATAATTTTTACTCCTTACTCATTAAAATAAGTTATATGATAATAACATTCAATAATTTAAGCGAAAATTCTCGGTACGAGATATCAACTATTTTGCAATTCTATTTAATGAATACTTATATATTATGTTGTGATTCGTTAAACAATTTCCAGGGCCTCCAATAATTGGCAATCAATTATAAGTTTCTGTTGTTTTTTTTAAATTTTCAATAAAAATTATAGTTCAATGTCGTACATTTTATAGTTATCAAATTAAATCAGAAATATCAGTATTGAATTCAAAGTTTATCGATCAGTATTGTTATATTGTAAATTGTAAAATAGCATGGATTTATTGAAAATATGTTTTCTATTAATTGTATGGTATTTTTCTATGCATTCGGTTGTACATTCGAATATATTGGTGAACATACAGGAATTGGGAAAATTACAAGGGTCCACAACAGTTGGCGCAAGAACTGGTAAGTTGATACATCAATTTTTGGGTGTTAAATATGCTGAATCACCAAGTAAAGGGAATAGATTTAAGGTGAGGTATCAATTTGATGGTATAATCTATTATATGAAATGTAATAATGTTAATTATGTAACAAAAAAAAAAAATTAGGCACCAATATCGGCATTAACCTGGACGGGAATCAGGAACGCAACGACATATGGTCGACAATGTCCAATATTAACAAATCTTATAAATTTATCACCAAATGAATTACTTTTAGATATTGAAGATTGTCTCCATATGTACATATATTCTGGCAATGTAAGAATTATGATATTTTTATTAATAGAATTAGATATATTTCTTAGAATTTAAATTATAAACTGATGCTATTGTATGTAGTTATGCCATTATGTGTGTACAGATGCTTTAGTTTATTTTAAATTTACATTTGATTTTTAATTAAATTTTAATTAATTTTAATTTTAAATAACAAAATAAAATATAACGACATTCTTAAATATTATATTTTTATTTGAGATATGATATATGATTGCTTATGTACATGAATTATTATAATTAAAATTATATAGCTAACGTCTAAAGAAGGTGCTCCAGTAATGGTATATATTCATGGAGGTGGATTTTATGATGGAGGCTCATTGCATCATCCGCCAAATTATTTACTAGAGAAAGATATTGTGCTTGTGGTTCCTCAATATCGATTAGGACCGCTAGGATTCTTATCAACATTAACTGACGATATTCCAGGCAATGCTGCAATTTTGGATGTAATTTTGGCTTTAAAATGGATACGAAAATATATACATTATTTTGGTGGTAATGCAAACAGGTATTGGTATTTTAAAATCAATGTATTTATTAATTTGCATATTAGCTCTATCGAATCCTATTTGTTAACATAGCATTAAGTTCCATTATCATCACTTACTCTGAGATTTCAATGAGTCTCAACAGTTCTTGAATACAACTTATGCTGATTCTTTTGATAATACATTCCAAATTATAAATAAATACTAAATAAATAAAAACTCTAGTAATTATTCGTTTGTTAATTGCATACATTTTGAAAGTAGACCAAAACAGGTGAAACAAGTTAACTTTTAAAATAGTTTATAAGATTTTAATTATTAAAAAAATAATTCAAAAGAAAATTATTTAATACATAATTTTTTGCAATTATTTTTGTTCCAAAACTTGAATTTCGATATTGAATTTTTAAAGTTGTAATTTATTCTTGTTCTTTGTTATAGAATCACCATATTTGGTCAATCAGCAGGCGCTGCAATAGTGTCAGCATTAATTTTAAGTCCAACAATCTCTACAACAGACCTTTTTCAAAGCGTTATTCTTCAGTCAGGATCTTCAATGAGTACTTGGACCATAGATAATAATCCAATTAAAAATTCAAGAGATATTGCTACATATGCTGGTTGTAATAATACAGTATCAATTAAAGAATTAAATGATTGTCTATTAAATGTTGATGTATTTTCATTAATGTGGGGATTCACAAAACAAATGGTAAGTTAATAAATTTAGGTTGTTCAAAATGTGATGTACACATAAAATGTGGTGCCATATTTTTTATTTATTATATAAACATTATTTAAAGATATTAGGTTCTCTTGTTGGCATTGACCAATTTGGTGGTGCAAAATTTACTATAGGTGGACCCACAAATTTATTTCCAATGACACCATATCAATTAATGCGAGCTGGTTTTGCTAGGAAAAATATATCAATGATGGCCGGTGTGACGAAACATGACGGAATTTTTTCATTAGCATGTAAGTATACATGTGCAATTTATATTTAGGTCATGATATTGAATCAGTATTCCAATAATCAATTTACGCTGTCTGTACTCCAATTTGATTGTGCATAATTCATTTTCGTATGGAGTTAATCTATAAATAATGTGGTTGGTAAAATCATTCGTTATTTTGGTAGACTGATGATGTCCGAAATTGAGTATTTCATTCTCATATAAAAAGCGTTCAACTCAGATGTTTTGATACACTCAATATCTGTAGTTTGAATTCTATCTTTTAGCTTGGATATATCCTTAGTATTTATATTTATTCGAAATTTAAGTTGCTAATCTTTAGTCAAACGTCAAATAAAGTTAAAATTAGCTACATTTTCAACATCACAGTACATAATAACAAAATTAAATATACTTTTCTAATTTTGTAAAATTTAGCTAACTATGATATTTTATCCATCAATGGTGTTTTTAATGATACAGAATATAATTCATTGAGAATGATCGACACAATAAATCAACTAAATGGTATAGTTCTATTACATATTTAGAATATAAGAATAATTTTAATAATTCAAATCATATATCATAATTTAGGTATTGTTGATGAAACTGGAGGCTTTACTGGCTTCTTAATAAAACAATTATTTTCTAAGGAGCAATTAATTAATGGATCATTTAATAATATGTTAACAGGATTGATTGATGTGAGTTATGTTATATAATTTTGTTAACGTGGACTTAAAGCAATTACGATTGTTCATTAACATTGTGCGTCCATGCGGATATCAGATCCAGCTGATGATGCGATGATGATGATGATGCGATGATATTGATGAGTTTTGAAATTAATTGAATGGACGACTAACAATCATATGTTACTCAAACTATATTACTTCATATGTCAATTGACTATAATCTGAACGTATTCACTAAAAATAGCCTCTAAATGTTAACCTATTTGTTTATTACTTTACCAGCATATAATTTTAATATTTAAAAAATATAATGTTATTTAAATTTGTCTACGTTTTATTCAATAGCTCTCAAATGTCAATATTATAAAAGGACCCGTACTGCGAGCAGTTGAATGTAATGCTAAAAATAATCCACAAAATACATTTTTGTATACATTTGACTATGAAGGAGAATTTACAAGATTTGGTTATGGATCCAATACTTCACATTATCCATTTGAAGGTGGAATTCATCATTCAAATGACAATATCTACTTATTTCCGTGGCCCAAATTTGTATCTAATTTGAATTATGCTGACACTAATATGTCTAATATAATGGTAGATTTATGGACATCATTTGCAATATTTGGAATACCTTTTTCTGCAAATTTTCCGATATGGCCACCTGTTACAAGTAAGTATTTAGTTTATTATATAATATTATATTAATTAATACAGTCCGGCTTAGGATCAATCAATACGATGATCATATGTTTGTTTTACCACACAGAAATGAACATTTAAACATAGTATTTATATATTAACACCAAGACAGCTACGATCACCTATTTTAGGAACAACATGAATTCTATGTGATCATAGCTAGAAATATGATTTCTGTCGCATTGGTCCACAAGATAGTAAAATAGCTAAACTAAGTAGCTATACGTTCTTATGTAACTTTTTATTAATATTTATTTTCATAGTAATATATTTGACATGTAGTCATATGTGTTTTGTTTTTACACGTTAACATTTACCGTGTTGTGGGCATATATATATATATATATATTAATCAATTTAAATAATTTATTTTATTTTAATATAAAATGTATTTCTAGAAATTACTGGACCATATATGCATATAAATAAAAATGGCACAATTGGGGAAGATTTTCTTGACGAATATTCAATTACTGTTCGAGAAGGATTACCGAATTGCCCAAATTGTATAAATCAATTTAAAAGCAATCCAATAAAAGTTGGCAGTAAAATGATTAGTTTCAAAAATTTTACGACTAACTACTAAAATTAAATTGAAAAATATGTATATAATATGCATTCAACTCATTGTAGATATTAACAGATATTTTTATAAATTATTATATTTAAAAGAAAATGATTGCACTCTTTTAATGCTTATCATGTCTTTTTTTCCCGTGTGGGGTTCCTCCATCGAGCGCCTCCCTAGGTGGTGGATAAAATACTCGGGGTTTGCCAAAAACCGGCAATAGAGAAAACTGGCAGTAGTGTAGTGCGACAAAGAGAAGAGCGACCTTATAAAGAAAACCCCCTCCAATAAACATTACTAATTTAAAAACTCACTCAGACGTTTAAACATTGATGAAGGCAATTTCAGATAAGGAATACAAAACGGCGGAAAATTAATACGGTGGACCCAGATAGTTACAGACAATTAATCATCATTAAATGATGATGGCATACCAGTGGTTCATTTATGAAGATAAGAGTAATCGTCCCATTAAGGTTATGGCGAAGGGACTACACTCAACTTGCTCTAGCAAGAATATAAGTGGGGACTTAATTATAAAACAGAAAGTCCAGAATGATAGTGGAAATACGATTATTACTTCCACTATTTATGTTAACGTTTGATAACAGTGAAAAAGTGCAAAACATATTCAACATAAAGGGTATCCTTTACATGAAAGTAAAGGTTAAACAAATGAGGAGGACCACGGCACAGTAGATAACCCAACTTAATGTTTAAACTGCAAAGGACAACATCCTGCTAATTACAGGAGACGTGAGGTAACTAAGCGACGCCAAGAATTTTGAAATATACCTATAAAACACCCGCAATAGGGAAGTGGGTACACTAAACACACAAATAACTAAAACGTCTAGGAAAACATTTGCGCAAATTGTTAGGTGGCAGATACGGCAAATTCAACTATAAAATAGGGATACAATATAATGTATCTGCAACATATTGTCATCCAAGGCACAATATGAAAACAGAAGATTATACTAAACTCTTCAACTCAGTGGGACATAACTTCATCAGTTGGGGTGCTACAAACACATTTTGGGGATCCTCTTTATGTGGAGAGGTTATTTAGGGCGGTACAGGTTTATAAGTGTGATTGCCATTCTGATGGTATGCAAACATACTATGGTCATCAGATACGAATAAATTGCCGGATATTATTACCTTTTTACCTTTTATGTAACCAGAGGAAAATCAGATAATTTTATTCTTACAACTTACCAGTCATCATGACGCTGAGTGAACTAATAATAAAATACGAAAATACGCCAAGGAAACAATACAACTAACTGAGATCTCTACCGTGTATTGACTGCTGAAAAAAGTAACCTTCATATGCCAATAAGGAATGAGCAACAATCAGAGACTGAATTGGAATCGCTGATCGTTAACAGGTCGCGGCATATGAGAGTATGGCAGAGGCAGTTAATTTCACAGAATACACAACATGAGCTAAAAAAATTACGGCCAAAATTGAAGGTGGCTCAGGCATTTGATAGGGTGTTGCAAATGGAGGAAATGTACAAACTACAGCGGCATCTGCCACACTGACGAGGTTTGTAATTGTACAAAACGATGGCGAATAAAAATGAATTTGGTCAAGTCGCCTCATATAAATTCTACAAACAAAAACGTTGCCTGGATTCCAATTGAAATTAACTCACAACAGATACCACTAGTGAATGTGACTAAATATTTGAGTTTGACTCGTGATGTCAAGCTTAATTGGAAGGAACATAAAAAAAAGAAAAGAGAAGAACTGAATATCAGGTTCTGAAAGATGATGTGCTGGATTATTGGGAGGAATTCTCAATTAACGGTCTACACCAAATTGCTTATCTATCGAAAAATTTGAGATGCGACGTATGAACGCTAATCCTGTGGCAGAAAGAAGACTACAAAGATCGAAGTCAATGAATTTGGTGAAATGGCCAACTTAAAATAATAAATATAAAAGTTTACTAATCATGGGAACTTACCAATGGGTAACAACCTAACAAACGTTTAAAAATTAAGAAAGAAAAATTTACTAGATAAGTTTCACTCAGTTGTAATAATTTATAGTCATAATAAACGATTATTTAAATTTAAAAAAAAATTTATTTACAATAAATTATTAGTGTAATAATTCAATTATAAAACGTTTATTGGACATTCACATTTAGTAATGTGCATATTTTTCGTTATTAATTCGTTATTTTTTCCACATAAAGAAACATTCACTAGCCATTCAATTTATGTAATAATTCAAATTTTTTTGTTATCAATAATTTGAACTTGAAATTTTAAAATATTTTGCAATAATAAGTTTTAGGATGTGTAAGATATAGAATTTATTATCATAAATTAAAATAAAATATACAACATTCTGCTAAATTACATTCTTAATTTGTTTATAAGATAAGCTGCATTTAAAATAAAGAATTTAAATGCTGTTTTCCCACAATCGTTGACAATTAACGTCTTTCAAATATGCCGTTAATCGAAATCTTCTGCCATATCATCATTATTTTGAGCTTTTTAACTTAAGGGCACTTAGGGTCGCATATTACGATGTTCCCATAACCGTTTCCTAATATTAGCACCATGTTGACACCGCGTGGAGGTTGAATAACATCGATGTTAGACGGCCGCTCCATTCGTCACCGTTTCTAATATGCATGTGTAATATTAAATGTGAAGTAAAATAACTACAATTGTAATTTACCAGCTGGCAAATTTAAAATCAATAATAATTATCCGGCTATAAATTTGAATCTTTCAGTGGAGTGGTGCATAAATTCCAACATAAATTTTCAATTCTCACTTACCTGTATATATATCTAAATGTATATATTGTATGTATATATTATGTATTACAAGACGAACAAATCCACTGGAATGAGTAAAGGTTCAATGATACCAGTATCTTATCAAATATTATAAAATATTATAATTATCAATATTTCACGTGAACAATTCTACCTCAATGAAATCATTTACTTACAGAAGTTTCAGTGTTGAATTGTTAATAGTTCGTTATGGTGTGGTTTTAATTTTTTTTTTCCGTCACACAATCGAAACAATATGAATTTCCTGAAAACATATTCCACAATATTTGTATGGTTTTTGTTTATGCTACAAGTATATTCGAAAGTCTTTGTGAACATACAGGAATTGGGAAAGTTACAAGGATCGACAACAGTTGGCGCAAGAACTGGTAAGTTGATATATCAATTTTTGGGTGTTAAATATGCTCAATCACCAAGTAAAGGAAATAGATTTAAGGTGAATTTTGAATTAGATGGTATAAAATTTTATATGGAACGTAATGAAATTGTTAAATGTTTAATAAAAATATTAGGCACCAATACCGGCATTACCCTGGACGGGAATCAGGAACGCAACGACATATGGTCGACAATGTCCAATATTAACAAATCTAATAAATTTACCACCAAATGAATTACTTTTAGATATTGAAGATTGTCTCCACATGTCCATATATTCTGGCAATGTAAGAATTATGATATTTATATTAAATAGATTTAAATACATCTCTCCCAATTATAATCAATATCTATTATTGATAATTGACTATATAAATCATATGTTCTTTATCCTGAATGTATATATGGTAGTGAATGTTAATTAAACAATTTTATTTGCTTAAATAAACGATCACATAAACATAACTTGGATAAATGCAATCCGGGCTGTTCTTTGTCTATTAAAATGTTTTATAAATTGTTTACTAAATTTCATTGCGGTCATACAGGCGCGCAATATTAATACTATAATCGGGTCGTCCAAAAAGCGCTGAAGAACTGATCGACAAATTCAATGATCAAATATTAAACAAATGCAAATTGAAAGTCTATGAGTTAGCTGAAATGTTAAACATTAAATATGAACAATTGAATCATGAATAATTGCATATAAAAAAGATATCAGAAATATGGGTGTCGCGTAGGCCAACGTATTTTATGAGATTCACTTGGTGTAATATTTTGAAAACATTAAATTGTTTTTACCCAATGTGCACCAGAGTCAACAATAAGGCATCTGATTGCAAATGTTATAAATTTGGCAGTAATGTCGATAATATAGTTGATAATATAATTCAGATTATAAAATGTTGAAAATTTTAACTTTCATTTGTCATGTAATAGATATACTTAAATACTATTTTCTATGATGTAATCCATGTTTGTTTTTTACAATGTTTAATTTAAAAACTAAATTTAAATAAGCTAAAGTCAAAAGGAGGGGCTCCTGTAATGGTATATATTCATGGAGGTGGTTTTTATGATGGAGGCTCATTGCATCATCCGCCAAATTATTTACTAGAAAAAGACATTGTACTTGTGGTTCCTCAATATCGATTAGGACCGCTAGGATTTTTATCAACATTAACTGACGATATTCCAGGCAATGCTGCAATTCTAGATGTCATTTTGGCTTTAAAGTGGATTCAAAAATATATACATTATTTTGGTGGTGATGCAAACAGGTATATTGATATTCGTAAATAGCATATTCATTTATTTTGTATAGCTATCGCCCTTTCAGTCTACAATTTTTATGTCTCTGCCAGTATAATTTGAGAACCTTACAGTTTCTTATATTAATTTATACTCAATTTTCTTAATTCATTTTCACACTTTCTGATTTCGGTACAGTTTCCTAAGCGAATTATCCCTTTTTTGGTCATTAAGATGACCACTGTTTGAGAATTATCAGTCATTTTAGTGTCAGAAGTATCATTTTTTTTTTTAGTTATACTTAATTAGAGTAAATTTTGTTGGGAATACTTGTACAAAGTTAATTGTCAAAACTTACTTACACCACCCGCCGCTGTCCGCTAAAGATGGCACAAACCGAGCAAAGATAGTATAATAATAAATGATTCCTTAAACACAGATTCTATGGCAATGTGTTCTACTAGTCCGTACTTTAAAAACATCCTATTTGACTTTTATCTGGTTTTCTAAGAATTTCATTAGTTTCACCTAAATAAGTAACAATTTAAAGATTGTAGTATCCTTTCTATCTATTATACTTAATTATAACAATTTTCATGAAATAATCATCAATCTAGAGCTAGATATTTCACAAATTAGTGATTAATTTTACAAAATTTCACCTATGCATTAACCATTTACAAATATTTCATATCAAAATTTATATTTAGAAATTGTTTCAATATTCTAAATAGAAAACTAAATTTTTTTTAAAAATCAACACATGTTTTTTCGTATATATAGAACTACCATATTTGGTCAATCAGCAGGTGCTGGAATAGTGTCTGCATTAATTTTAACACCATCAATAAATACTACAGACCTTTTCCAAAAAGTTATTCTTCAGTCTGGTTCTTCTATGGCTTCTTGGGCTGTAGATAATAATCCAGTTAAAAATTCAAGAGATATTGCTAGAGCTGCTGGTTGTAATGAAACAGCATCAATTAAAAAATTAAATGATTGTTTAATAAATGTTGATGTGTTTTCATTACTGTGGGGATTTACAGAACATTTGGTAAGTAAATGAATAAATGAATTTTGGAAAAAATAAATCACACCACGTTTAGTATTAAAAGTTCTGTTATTTTTATTTATTGTATGATTAATATAAATATATAGGCAATATTTACAGATTCTAGGTTCGCTTGTTGGTGTCGACCAATTTGGTGGTTCGAAGTTTACTATTGGTGGACCCACAAATCTATTTCCAATGACACCATATCAATTGATGCGAGCTGGTTTTGGTAGGAAAAATATAGCAATGATGGCCGGTGTGACGAAACATGATGGCACTTTTTCATTAGCAAGTAGGTATACACCGGTAATTCATAAGTAACCAAATTGGTATATATTAAAATTTATAATAAAAGAATTCGTATTAAAGTTTTTATATGCTTGTGAGTATTATGTCATTTATATAGTTTGACAAAGTTAATAATGAAGTATAAGATGATATTTTTGTAATTTAAAAGTAATATTGTCATCATAATCATCATTACTGAATTTATAATTCTAATCTGGAGCGTATGAGTTCTCAAAATATATCACGCATATTATTTGAAAGTTATATATACCACATGTTTCTATTAGTTAGTGAATTCGTGGCATATATATTTCCACTAACTGTCATTATTATAAAAAGTTGTCATCTATGGCGACATTGCTTGCTTTATTAGTAGTAAAATATAGCGGTTATTATTATTAATATTGACGACTTACTTCACTTTTCTATTCGACAAACATATCAATTTTTGTCAAATATCTGTACTTGATCTGGCATTTCTCTTGCAACGTTAGTGAAAAATTTAATTTGAAAACTTTTAAAATTTAGATGTATATGATATTTTAACCATCATTGGTGATCTCAATGATACAACGTATAATTCATTGAGGATGATCGACACAATAAATCGACTTAATGGTATTGATAATATATATTCAAAAATTGTAAATAATATTTTTAATAATCAAAATTATATATTTAAATTTCAGGTGTTGATGATCAAACTGGTAGTCTAACAGGATTTTTGACAAAACAATTATTTTCTCAGGAGCAATTAATTAATGGTTCATTTAATGATATGTTAACAGGATGGATTGATGTAAGTACATTTTTATACCTTTTGAAAATTCGCAATTATATAAACTAAATAATAATAAATATATCGATGTTAAGTATAGGAATAATTAGGAAAAAGTTAACCATTATTCACGTTCCAATGATTTTATAGTAAAAAAGTAGTGTTGTGTTTACAATTTTAATATTTAATCAAATAACTCAATGATTTTGCTTGTACCTACTAAAAAAAATACATATTTCATTGATCATCCTCCGTCTGATAATTTTATGTTGTACTAAAATTAGTAAATTATAATTAATTCTAAATGTTATATTCTATAGCTTTCAAGTGTCAGTATTATAAAAGGACCTACGCTACGAGCAATTCAGGCTAATGCTAAAAATAATCCACATAATACATATTTGTATACATTTGACTATGAAGGAGAATTTACAAGATTTGGTTATGGATCCAATACGTCACATTATCCATTTGAAGGTGGAATTCATCATTCAAATGAAAATATCTACTTATTCCCGTGGCCAAAATTTGTATCTAATTTGAATTTTGCAGATACTAAAATGTCTAATCGAATGGTTGATTTATGGACATCATTTGCAATATTTGGAGTACCATTTTCTGCAAATTTTCCTAATTGGCCACCTGTTACAAGTAATTAAAACAATAAAATACTATTATTAATTTATAATTAGTTTCGGGTATGGAATACATTAACAGAATGTATTTATTATTTTTTTTTTTTGTTTGTTTTTAACGATTGTCCAATTATTTTAAAGAACGTTTCAATGGAACTGAAATAATTTATTTTAAGGTTGCAAAAAATTGAAATACATTTCACTACCATTTAGAATAAATTCATTTAGAATTTAACTTTACGCAATAACATTTTAAAATTTCAAATGTGTAAATCATTTTTTTAATCATATTTTCAAATAATTTTCTTAATTTTTATTTTAAATGCACTTTTAGATATTTCAGGACCATATTTGCATATAAATAAAAAAAGTACAATTGGAGTTGATTTCCTAGACGAATATTCAATTACTGTTCAAGAAGGACTACCGAATTGCCCAAAATGTATAAATCAATTTAAAATCAATCCAGTAAAAATGAATAGTAAAATGATTAGTTTAAAAAATTATGTTTGAAAATTAAAACGAAATTAAATTGAAAATATAAAATATTCTGTTTTTACTATTTTTTTTTAATTACTTTCGAAGGACAAATCTCAATAGTATTTTTCTTTTAATTTGAATTTCAAATATAGACTATACTTGTGTACTGCACATAGCTATAGTTACAATATCATTAAATAAAATTGATGCTCATCATTAAAAATTGCAAAATCCTCAGTATATCGTTCATTTAGTAATAAATTAATAAACGTTAAATTGATAAAGTGGACAATCGACCAACAGATCAACACTTTTGACAATCATTTTGTGTAAAATGATCGAAATTATAAATCTCCATCAGCTACCTAGTTGTAGGTGAGATATTTGTGTAACCAATTGACAAACACAACATTAGTACCATCTTTTTGGATCACATGCTATCACACACATAATATGGTTATCGAATTACCGATGACACGGCAAAGAGGTCAAGATAGGTTGAGTAACCTCGATGGTAGATGGTTTCAATTCATCATATATACCTGTATATAAATATATATATAAATACTTAGATTTTAT
>JANSTX010038909.1:0-13058 GCA_027564355.1 Penthetria funebris | reverse complement strand
TCTGAGATGTTTATTTCTTGGCGTTACATGAACGGAATCAAATACAATAGATCCTTGGAACTTCGTTCCCAGGGCCTTATTTTGCTATTTAGAAATGAATATTTAGAGAATTCCAGGAAAGCATGTAACTTGATAACTGCTCTATTTTAGAGGTAAATTATATATATATATATATATATATATATATATAATTATATCATCAGTTTAACCTATACGCGGGAGCACATAGCTTAAACCACCATTGGTTACGATTTCTAATCAGCCCCTTTCACTTTACTCTACATCTTATACGATATCGTTCGTGGATGCCATAGTGTGTATGACCAAATTCATTTTCAGTATCTAATAATCATGCCAATCGGTTTCAGATCCGATAATTTCCACAAATAGTCATTTGATATTACACACACCACTTAGCATCCCGAATACCTAAAGCGCCATTTTAATGAGATCTTTTTCTTACAAAATAACTTTCCAAATAGAAACATTTATGCGTAGACCATCTTGTCAACTATAATTCACTACATGATTCAGTTTCACTCGCATGTCCGTTTATGCAAGAAAAAAATTTTTCTCTTTGGCAATGTCAAGATAATCTTTAAGTGGTTAGAACCCATCTTATGTCATATGGTTCGTTGTTCACCTTTGTAAAACGCAATCTAAGACAAGTAGCAACAAAAAGTGGCGACAAAATACATTCCTGTTTAATACCGTAATGTGCATCAAATGCATCATCAAATCTTTTCACGACGCAAGATTTTGCACTAGAATTCACGATAAAGACCGCGGAGCATGTTCATCAATTTGAATGGTTGTCATGTCGCATTTTGGATCTAATGTGTATATATTTATTTCGCCTAGACACAAAATATTCATGTATCCGGCCTTCTCTCAAGTCAACACTGATCAACCTGAACCATGGTCATGACTATTCAACAGTTCGTTAAAGTACTATCTCTACTTATTCATTTACTGGGTCTAATTTAGGATCCAATAGCCATTACTGGATTGAATGGGAGATTCCAATCAGAGTAGCACTTTTCGTTCAATTTTTTTATCAGACGATAGTTTTTCCTCATGTCTGCAATATTTCAGAAGTATTTAGGAAGTGTAGGTGTGTAAATTTGAACAATAGTTACACAAAGTTCTCTGCATGGAGTAAGCACTTGATCAGAAATTCAACTTAACAGAATGATTTATCCTAACCCAGACCATACATTTTACTGAGGTATTTGTGCATTATATTATCATATACCAAAAATAATTGAAGTTTCTGTACTATTAGTCTGAAATTGCTATTTAAATGAACTCATCCCACTACATAAGAGTAAGTGTGGCCATTACCAAATGATAATTTATTTTTTATATTTGAAATAAAACGCACTAATAATACATTATCCATATGGTTTTGTAAATTCAGTTGCTAAAAAACTCTTTTGTATATTATACCGCATGCACACGGAACATTAAAGAACCACTTAACATCTGTCAATCGAAAAAGATATTCTACCAATATTTCACTATATTTTGTTTTTAATTTTATCTAAATTGGAATTTTGTATTTAATTAAATTCATTGAATATAGTTAAAGTTAAAAATGCCGGATTCTGGACGTAATTACTTTAGCACTTTTATGGAGTCAATGTCTAATGTTTTAGAAACACCAGTAGTTTGGTTTAGAGGTAATTTTGTTTCTATTTGTTTTTTATTGTTATTTTCAACTTTTCGTCTTTAATTTTAAAATTAATTAATAGTTAAGTTTATTATAAATTTCATAGAAGAATTAATATTATTATTTTAAATATAAATAATATTTTAATATTACTTTATGAATGGAAAATAATTTACGATTTAGTTACATAATAATTAATACATAACCCTATCAATAGTTTTTTAATTTTATTATCTTAATATGCTTTTTGAAATTACTTTCTTTAAATCATCTGAACCTGTACTGTACCAATCATTGTATTATTATTATTAGCTATTAAAAATAATAAACTTATCATCTCTATTTTTAGAAACTATTGTAACACCAAATCAAAAGAAATATCCATGGTATCATGAAAAGTTTCGTCGAGTACCAACCATAGATCAATGTTATACTGATGATCATGTTTGTAAATTTGAGGCTAATCAACAATTTCATAGAGATAAAATGATTGATAATGAAATATTAAGTATTTTAAGAATACGTTTTGAAGATTGTGTTATGTACGAATCACCCGATCATATGATTAAATGTAGAGATATGTTAGATGCTTATGAAAATGCTGCAGGAAATTGGTTTGCAAAATGTAAGATTTATAATAATTGCATATTAAGTAAAAAGTAGATGTAGATGGTATGGTATGTTGTTTTAATTCAAGTAAATACTTTTATTATTAATTAGATGGCGATTTGGGTGCATATGGAGATGCCAAATCAGCTTACATGAAACAAAAACATCGTATGATATGGGAAAGACGTCATGGACCAGTTGGTAGTGGCATGAAAACAGTAAAAGAATAGATGAGAGGTCTGATAGAAAACTGAGAAATTGAATATTGAAATAGTAATTCTTAAAAGTATTTTTAAAAAATTAAATTGTGCATAAATTTTTATGTGCCAATCAATGAGTTTTTTTTTTTTTAAATTTATTTTGCTGAATTAGTTGTTACAATTTCATTATGAACATTGGTAAAGAAGTTAAATAAATTCATAAATTTTATGAAAAACGAACTCAAATAATGTCTCGCAGTTAAATTTTAGCGATATAATTTTAGGGCTTGTGTATCTAATGCGTCTTGTGAAACCTTTCACATTAGGAGAAAATTTATTCTTCTATTTGTGTTTGTTGGTACATAATCATTAAGAGATGTTAAGATACATTAACAATCTTATTTCTTGGGTAGTGGTTTTTAAATTTTTTTTTTTTGTGTAGAATGATGACCAATTAATGCTAATATATCGATACAATTAGTTAAAATACTTTGTATATTACTTATGTAAAGGGTGTTTTTTTTAGGGGCGGGCGCAGAACTTTAAATTGAAATAAAACACAGAAAAATGTCATGGTTTTATTTGGCAAATAATTATATAGCATTAATATTTGAATTTAGGGTATGTGGTCGCCGCGGCTGGCGCAAACATTTTCATTTGAAAATTTAGTTCAGTGATGAAGCACAATTTTGGTGAAATATCTGTCATTAAACAGAATTGTCGCATTTGGAGCGAACATAATCTACAAGCCATTGTCGAAACACCATTACATCCAGAAAGTTTAGTGCACTTTATGGGCCGGTGGAATCAGTGGTCCGTATGTCTTTAAAAATTATGTGAAAATGTGACCTCCAGATTACACCATGTACGTGCACAGCCGCAGCGGCCACATACCCGAATTCATATTCATATATTAATGCCATAAAAATATCAATCAAATAAAGTCAATTTCATGCATATTAAAAACATTTTTCTGTGTTTTATTTCAATTTAACGTTCTCCGCCTCTAAAAACAGCACCTTTTGCAATACAAAACAAATTAGTACAACTTATCTATTGAACACAACATTTTTATGCAAATAGGTGTGATAACGTTGAATAAAAGGTTATTTCAAATATTGGTCTTTAAATATAAACTTTATTTAGTTGTACAAAATATACTTAAAAATAATATAATTATTTAGTTTTCGTTACGTTTTATATTTAAAAAATTGCAGTTCTACTAAATACTGAAGGGTAAAATAATAATAATAATAAAGATAATTCAATTCATGAATTTCGAAAATGATAAAGAAATATTAACCAGTCATAATACACTTAAATTCAGCTGTATTTTAAATTCAAATTCATTCAAATACGACAATCTCTTGTGTGAATGTATAGCGCGGCGCGTATGCATCCAGAGGAATCATTTGTGATATTATAGAAGCGTTAAAAAAAAGTAAGAAAATGACAGTTAATCGAAATTCAAATAAGCTATATCCCAAACTAATATCAGTCTACTTTTATTTATAAAATAATAAATGAATTATTTCATTCATTTTATTCGAATTTATTAGTCATTATAATTTAAATTTATGAATATTATGTTAAATGTTCGTTATAAAGATTATTATCAATCATCCCTAAAATTTATATACAGAAAGGCATACCTAAAATTTATATACAGAAAATACATCAAATTTTTCTATTGACAAATATATAATTTTCTGTATTATTTCAATATGCAAAATAGTAAAAAGTAATAAAAAGAAAATTATTATAAATCACTTACATGTCAAAGAAATTCCAATTCACATCTTAACAAATATTAACCAATGGTTTGTCCATTAAACTTTTTGTAATTTTTGTAATTTTTTTTTCCGTTTTATTATTACTATTGAAATTATTTCTATTACTACCGTTTTTACTACCACCAAGCGGAATATATGTAATATCATGCAATTGTCTACGAAACATTTTATAAAATTGTAAAACATCAGAATTGGCCCAAACTTGTTTCGCATCAAAATCTAAAACTCTAATACTTGATAAACTTTGTGCCCGACTTAAAGCAACATATGCTTGTCCGGCCTCAAACACTTTACCCAATGACATTTCAACACAATCGAGTGTCAATCCCTGTGATTTATGTATTGAAAATGCCCATGCCAATTTCAATGGGATTTGTTTGCGTGTCAAAATGTTACCATTCGGATTTTTAATAATCCATTTTTCCGAATTTACAATAAATTCACGATTATTTTTAAATTTTACAACTGGTACATTATTTTGATATCTTATAATAATACCACGGGCACCATTTACCAATCCATCATTTATATTAATATTTTTCAATAACATTACTTGGGCACCAATTTTTAATACTAATTTACCGGGTGCCGGTACTTGTGAATCCAATTGTTTTGTAGCCATTAAATCGCTATCTTGTGCATCGAACACCTTTAATTCACCCGTTAATTTCTCCAATTTCGATTCATTTATTAAATTAGCATCATTTGTATGCGAACATAATTGTGTTGCCAATATACCATTTAATTCGATTTTTTGTTTTGACGTTGCTAATAAACGATTTGTTATCTCTTCATTAATATGACCAATACGTATTAAATTTAAAATTTTTATAAATTCATCATCTTTTTGTCGATGTACTTTTTTTAATTCATACGATGCATTTATAACTTTTTGCCATGTTTCCGATTGAAAACAGAAACGTTTCTGTTGATTATCTGTATAAATTTTACGACCATTATTATAGGTGACTTTAGTAACTGGTGGTAATTGAAAGAAATCACCACATAATATTAATTGAATGCCACCAAATGGTTTATCATTACGTCGTATATAACGGGCAACGGATTCGATTTTCTAAAATTTATTTAAAAATAATATATAAATATTAATGATTTCTGATAAAATATTTTAAATTATTCGAATAGTCACGTGCATTAGACGTCAATCAGAAGAATTGATCATCGAATTCATTAAATTCTTCAATTACCTCAAAATATTGTCCGTCAACCATTGAAATTTCGTCAATAATAAGTCTTTTACATTTACGCCATATTTGACTCACTACAGGTCTGGAAGCTAACTCATAGCATCGTTTCAGAGTAGCTTCACCATCACCGATACCGGCAAATGAATGTAAGGTAACACCACCTATAAAATAAAATTAAAATTAACATTTCATTGTATTTGAAATGAATACAATATTTGTGATTTAATATAACAAAAATAAATAAACTAATATTTACCAATAAGACATGCAGCTACACCTGTTGAAGCGGTCGCAATTGTTCCATCCGGTGGTAGTGTAGAAATTATTTTTCTCAATAGATAACTTTTACCAGTACCTGTTAATTGTTATTGAAAATAACAGAAAAATAAAACAAATTGATTGATGGTAAAAACTCAATAATTTCATAAACATACCAGCTGATCCTGTAAAAAATACATTAACACCATTTATACACGCCTGAAGAATATTTTGTTGTTCTTCATTTAATGATAAATTTTCGCCTGCCAATGGTGATACATTGTATAATTTTTTTGCAGTCGGTGGTCTACTACCATCATCAGCATTAGATCGATCTGTCCCAATTATGGAATTACCGTTCTCCAATTTTCTTTTCTTCGATTGTGGTGGCGATGGTGTTGTCGTTGTTGATCTACTAATACCAGCTAATTTTTGTGCACGTGAAACTTCTAAATTTGTTAATGGACTTATCTCTTCAAATTTATTTGGTGCGTTATTCAATAAATGTGAACGAATATTTTTTTGTGCACTTTTATTTGATAATTGCAATTTCTGACCATCAACAATTGCACCGTCACCATCACTAGCCATTTTTACAAATAGAGTTTTCAAAAAATTTATCAAAATTGATGGTGGTGCATTTGATAAATATATTATACATTTATCATTATTAAATTTGATACTTGCTTTTCCTTCATTCATAAATTTTTTATGAACTATAATATTATTTAATTTTAATTTAATTGATGTTGATTTCTCGGCTGAGACTTCCACAAACATATCACGTATACCATTTCTAATTAATCTCAATGTTCCAAATTTGTGATTAATTTTCTTTAAACAAATACCTTGATCATTTAACCAATCGATGTTTACAACACATCCAACAGTTGCATCTTTTTCCATTTTATTTACGTAAATTAAACAAAAATTTAAAAGAAAGAAAATTTAGCACTTTTGGTGGAATATAAAACAAAACAAAAAAAAAAACTCTAATAAAAAATGTATATCAAAGGCGCCAATTTAATTTTCTGACAGCAGTTTTTTTTCTGTGTTTTAAATATGACAAATATGGAATTCGGGAATTTTATTGTAATAGATTTTGAAATATTTTCGAAAAATATACCCTTTATTGAACGTATACATTATTTAACTTCATTTGACAGATATGATAGTACTTCAACTTCAATCAAAATTTGTTTTCATTATTGTTTATTTATATATTTATTTTATTTTTTACTTAAAATTAAAATAAATTAATTGTTTTAATTTATTTACATGTATTTATTATCATGCCGTCATATTGTTGCGCAGTAAATTGCAAAAACAATGGTATAACTAATCCGGAATTATCGTTTTTTAAGTAAGTTTAAACTATTTGATTTATTTTGTTTGTTTTCTTCATTTCATTTGACTCCACTATTAAATTGTAGACATTTAGCAATCTAGACAATTGAGCTCTACCGATAGCAATCTTTGATTCCATACACATGAATTGAGATTGAAATTTTCATCATAATTTTAGCAATATTTAACATATATTAGTTGTTGTGGGAATACAATATTTCTTCGTCAAATTCTTTAATGAGTAGTTTAAAAGCCTGATCTGAGGACTACATTCGGCACACAAAAATAATGTATAACATAATCATCTGAACCTTTCCGCTTCGAGGTCGCATAGGGCGACATTACTATATTAATTTGCCGTTTCAAATATGCATGCATCATCAAATATAAACTCAAATAACTATAATTGAAATTTGCAAAACGGAAAATATAGGATCAATCATAATTATTCAGTTATGCATTTAAATATTTCATTAGAGTGGTGCCATAAATCTGACATATACCGTGATCGAGTTACCGGTGACACCGTGTGGAGGTGAAGATTGGTTAAGTAACTTCGCGATAATAGTCGTACACCCCATTCGTCACCATTGTTATAACATAATACAATAATAATATTAGTATATATTTTAGATTTCCGGACATTCGTAAAGATATTCTTAGCAAATGGATTATTGCGCTGCAAAGAAAGAATTGGCAACCAACAAAATATAGTCGATTATGTTCTATACATTTTGAAAATAGTTGCTTCTATGTGAAACGCGGTTCAAGACTACGTTTGTTGCCTGATTCTGTACCGACAATTTTTGATTTTAGAAAAATCAAAAATAATAGAAAAAAGGTTTGTGTATTCTTTTTTTTTTACAAAATGACATTAATTCACTACTATATTTATTTAAAACAATAGGCTGAAACATATTTAGATATGAATGAAACTGATTGTCCTGATCCAGAATTGTATGAACTTGAAACAGAACCGGTAATATTAAGAACACCTAAAAGTGGACAAAAATGTCGCATTTGTCTTGGACCAGCCAATTGTGACATGAAAATAGAATCAATGGTTATTACGAAAAAAGGAACAATTTCATTAATTACCATAATAAATTCGATTGTAAATAATAATAACAAAGTAATTTTATAAAATTTTAACTAAATTCACATTATTACATTTACTCATCATCAATTGTACAATTTATTTTAAGTATGTTATAATTCTACTAAGATACTCCATAATACTACTCGAGTTAAATTCATTTTATAATCAGAAAAATCAATTCTATGATGGGATGAGTAAAGTGATAATGTACGAAGAAGAGAAAAACTGTAATTTAATTTTGTCATATTTTTTAGTCAATTGAAACAGATGGTTATATTTGTTTAGAATGCAGTCAAAAATTAGTAAATGCACATCTATTAAAATGTGATATTGAAGAAAATATGATATTAAAAGTAGAAAATGAATACGATACTGAATATACTCAAGAAATGCATTTAGAAAAAGTATTAATAAATCAAAATCATACGGATATATTAAACAATGACTTAGTAAAACAAAATAAATCACCGTTACAATCATTGCAGAAAGATACTGAAGACGATGCCCAGGAATTAATAATTTACTGTTCATATTGTGATATTAATTTTTTTAAAACAAATTTAAAAGATCATTTAATAATTTGTAAAATGAAAAAGGAAGCAAACGAGCAGAAAATTCCATTAAATGAACGAAAATTATTAGTTTGTTATTTATGTAAATTTTTAGTCTACAAACACAATGCAATGAAACATTTAGGTGTTTGTAATCGAGGTCTATCATAAAATGTAATCATAATTTGTTTAAAGTAGATTTAAGTTTAATAAATTTCAATAGTATTATATTATTATGTATGGGCTTTCTTTTCATCATCATAATAAGCTAACAACGTATAAATAATATTCAGAAGAATTATACAGTAATATAAATTCTATCACTCAAATCGATCAACATTAATTCTAATTGATTTGTCATCATTTAAGTCAAAAATGTGTGTATAAAAACTAATGTAGAATAGACAATATATATGTACTTGCTGTAAGGATTTTAAAATTGTATAGATAATATATTCAGCAGCTAAACTATGTGCACTTTCTGTTGTGGTTTAATATTGAATAGATGATAACATAGACAGCTTATATAGTATATTGTTCAAATGGTGTATATCGATTATTCTATAATTAGAATGCAAAAATGATGTATATGAAATTATATGAAGAGTAATTAAAGTAATTAAACATAATTAATAAATACATACTTTGTGAAATGGAATTTTAACGCACATTTACCTTTGAACTAACGCGGAATATATACCATAATACATATTTTCATTAAATATAATGACGACACTTTATTATATTTATTTTTTCGCTAAACATATATGTTATGTTCCCATTTATAAATGTTGGTAGTCGTCTATATATATATATATATATATGTATCATTGAAACATGAATTTATGTGGTGTCGTCCTTCTCATCCTTGCATATGTATAGTCGGGTGGTCGGGTGTATAGAGCAAGCATAATTCTTATTAGAAAATAATATGCAATACAAATTATGGGTAATGTATATAAAGTTCATCAGAATGGCAAAAAATATTCTCAATCCAAAAACAAAATGTACCTAGAAATATGTTTTGAATGTATATTTCACTGAATATACTAGTGTTTACCAATTTATACATAAATACCAATACGTAAATGTATTGTATGTCTCGTCATGTCTGGAACACCTTTTGTTCTTTAACTTAGTTATTTTATCATAGCAAAAATGAGACTTATTATAATGACTGAAATAAACTAAATTTCTTGTTCAGTAAAATAAACGTAGTGATAACATGTACTGAGACAATCAAAATTTTAAATGTTCTGCTCTAATAGAAATCTTTTCGTTATGACTACTAAAATTAGAATCAATAAGATATATATAATTTTAGTAATGAATTGAGTTAGGTGACGAAGTGATCGACTACCATCTAGATTTTTTAACCCAAATTTACCTCCACACGCGACGTCACCGCTTACACGAACACAATATGTGTCAGTAAAATGACATGTGATCGAGGATATAAAGAGGGTGTGTTAATGTTCGTGTTTTTCAAATAGTTAAAAAACATCTCAACAACTAATAGATAGCTGGTTCACATTTGATATCACATGAATATTTAGAAAGGACAAATTAACATATTAAGGCCATCCTATGTGCCTTTAGGGTGTAAAGGTTAAAATGATAATAAATATTCAATAATAAGAACACATTTCATAAGACAATTATTGAACTTTCATTTATTGATAATTATGTCTGAATTAATAGTTGAAATTTTTTCTGTTTGAATGATAAAAATTGTTATCAATTAAAACAATTACATAAAATAATTACATTATATTTTCTATAGTTACATGCGAGATTTAAGATATTTAAAATTCAAATATTATTTAAAATAGTACCAAAATTTTATTATTTCCGGTTATATTATGGCAGCACTATATTTTCGAAAAGAAGTAGCGAGGGAAATTTCAGTTATTTTTCATTGTCATTCTGTGTTGCACCGCACAAGCAGTGCTTTTTCTTTTCTTAATAGAATTATTGTAATTAATGTGAAAATACAGTGAGAAATCACAAATAAAATTAATGTGAAATATTAAATTTATCAATAAAGTGAATTGTTGTACAAAAGTAATTTAAAATCGAAATAAATACGGCAAATATAATAGTAGATGATTTGATTTTAATTTTTCATTACCAAAATGAATGTGCAAAAAGCCAAAGAAAAAGAATGATGGCGCCTCCATGTTGCGTGTGCAATTAAGTGCGTGGATATGTAAAAGGTTAGATTTGTTTCTATAATTTTATTTATAAATTTTACTTTTAAGTGTTTATATAATAATTATTTACAATATTTGATAACAAAATGTTAAAATGCTTATAATTGTGGTTAAGAAATTAATTAAAAAGGTACTTATTTTAAGACGATCGCGCGATTTTTTTTTTGTTACAATTTAATAGAAACACACGCTAACCATTTAATCGAATTCTGTTATATATTTTATTTACTTACCGCTAATTTTCTCATATCGCTAATTTTCTCATATCATACAAGGTTGTATATATGCAGCTTATTCCGATTCAATTTGAAAAATATAGGAGCAAATTTGTTTAAATATTGATTTAGACATTTTTCTAATCGTTCGCGGAATGCACACTAGATGGATTTCTATCAAATTTATGGTGAAAGGTGAATTTTCTTATTAATTTGTTAAATGTCATTAGTTTGTTTTGATTATTGTGTTTATGATCGCAATTAAAAATACAATAATCAAAACATACTAATAACATTTAACAAATAAATAAATACGAAAATTCACATTTAACTATTACTAATTTACTAAAAATTCCTTTGGTGCGAATTCCGCGAGCTGAAGGCAAACGGGCATAAACTGTATATTATACAAGATTGGTAATCATTAACTTAATATATACATTAAAATACCGGTAAAATCGATGATGATATTTAACATCAAATAAAGTGCGATGACGGAAAAATGACACAAAAAAGTAAAGGGGATGGTTTCCGAAATTGTTGTTCGACTAGCAATTACTTACGGTGCTGAATGTTGAACTGTGAATATGTTCATACTCACAACACTATACCTGTATTTATGTTTATATTCCATGATCTGGAGTAACGATTGATAATTAAAAATATGTTTGGGGCAGTTTAAAAATTGCATCTATTAGTAATATAATCAATTATAGTGGTCACCCACAAGGTACTTATGATTATTGGTTGTTCAAATTGGTTTTCTTTGATTCATATCAAGTAATGCAATAGAAAATTTCTTGGAATATGTATTCTACGAGTATAAAACATACACTTTTCATTAACTTCTTATATTCCCTCGCATCATTTCCAATATACTCAAATCTGTATTCGAGGTTGAACCATTAATTAGAATTGGATTAATATGAACTTAAAAAATATTCTGATCAGAATAGCATAAACACTTTAACTTCGACATAATGGATTACAACCAAATCATTCAATATTTCTTTTCTTGTTTTCTTCAAAATTATAAGCAAAAAAAAAAAAACGTTTTCAAACTCTGTTCACTGTAGACTCTACGGTTGTATCGTGTTGTCATCGTCATCGTTGCTGTCGGTACTGCTTGTTTGTGCAATGATTGTCTACCACGATTGTATTGTCTGCAGTACAGGTCAGACAGTTTTTAATTTATTCCAATGTTTTGTTACAAGTGAAAGAACAATTTTGTTTTTTTTTTTTTTTTTTTTTGGAAGGAACAAAAGACAAATTACGGTGTGTTTTGTTCTCATTGTGGAATATATAATATGTGATGAAAAATAAATATTTAAATATAAGCTTAAAGTTTTTTTTTTAAATTATTATTTAGTTTTTATAAAATATCTATTTTAAATATAATTTTTTTATTTCTTTCTCTATTGGAATAAAAAAAAAGAAGATATTGTCGTGAATCAAAAATTTATATGTGTTTGTTTATAAATTGAATTATATAAATATGGTTGCATACAAATTATTTATAAATGTATGATATTTGTATATAATATTTATGTATATATCAAATTATAATTAAAATATATGTGTATATGTAAATTGTCGATATTTTTTCACTGCGAACATTTTATTTTAAAGCGCCTGTCGAAACATATAATATACAATTTTATGTTCATATACTAAGCTAAGTGCATACTGTAATAATACAATCACAAAATGTTACTTGCGACGGCTCTAGATTCTTTATGTACATATATGAGTATTATTATATATAATATACAAATAGTGTACAACCATAATAATACACAATTCTTATCACGCATAATAACAGTAAAATCATTTAACTGTATACTATTGATTGCAGTGATCGTGAGCAACTTGGTTCAGATGTAAATCCAAACA
>JANSTX010038898.1:0-13061 GCA_027564355.1 Penthetria funebris | reverse complement strand
CGCTATATCGTATATTATTGAAATTTAAGATGTTTATTTAAACAGTTACAAGTTGTTTAAGTATTTTTAAAAGAAATAACCATATAAAAAATCAACAACCTGTTGAGTAATTTTTTTTCCTAGAAAAATATACTAACAGAGAAAACAGTCTTGAATAAATAATCATTTTAAATTAAATTATGCATACGAATATAGCAATTATAATGTATTTAATCATTTATATGATGATTACTTTTATTTTACTATAAACGTTTTAAAATACTTTTTTTTTTGTAATCAATTTCAATTTTATTTATTATTTCTTTCGTTATATACTATTATTTTTAAAAATTATTTAAATAATCAATACACAATAATAAACACTGTAATCCAATTAAATCCATTATAAAAATGCAATTGCATTCAATATTTCTTTATTGATCTTAATAAAATTCAGGAAAAACAAGTTTTGATGTTGATCTTTCAGTAATACAACTACAATAAACAACAATTTAATAAAAACTAATGAAAAAAAAAAACACAAGCTTTTAATTTAAAAAGAATATATGAGAGAGCCTTTAAAAAGCGCGCGTCCAACAAAATAGTAAACCGAAACTGTTGACTAACGCTGGTAAACTAAAGGTAAGTTTTACCTTTCTCTATAAGAATGATTGTTGTTTGGTTGCAGAATTTTACCATTGTATATGCGACGATTTGTATACAAATGTGTTGTGTTGCTGTATTGCATATAATGCTACGATATTTAAACAATTAAAGTAAAATACACAAAGAACAGGTAAATGGAAACGATTTTATACTATGCAAAGCACAATTTTTAAGTAAATAGCAAAAATTTAACCAACATAAATGGAAATATTACTATATACCATTAAATAATATGCAAAATTAAATAAATATTGAAAAGTTAAATGTTAAAAATATAATACAAATTGTATAACAGTTGAAATTAAAATGGTGGACGTCTTTACTAGAATTCAATTTGCTTAATTTTTAGATTTTTATGTGTGCAGCATCAGCTACATGGTATTATGTGTGCAGCATCAGATACAGGATATACAGGATATTTATGTGTGCAGCTTCAAGGTATTAGAACAGTTTTTCAAGTGCCAGTATGTTCTCAATTAAGTAACTTATTTTGATATAAAACCTATTAAATTAATTAATAACACATTATATGATATAATCTGAAAATTTATTATTAAAACCAATTTATTCTATATATTGATATTATGTGTGCGTCTTTTCTAATATAGGCAGCTCTGTTAAAATCTATTTTAACAATATAACACTCTTATCTTGAATTAGAGGTGCACTAAATATATCAAAATATAATAAGTTCCAATAAGATGCCAATGCCAATTAAATATTTACTAAGAACAAATCAAGATCTGCGACGTAATAATCAATTGTATAACAGTTTTGATACTTGGCGCCAAATGTCTAAAGGGTGATTAAATCATATACAAACAACTGTAGAATTGTTATACTTATTTACATATGAGTAAGTATTGTAATAATTGTAATATTGTAAAATTTGCATGTCTAAATTATAAATAAAATTAGTCATATTAGTCATACAGTTGTATTACACGAAATAGTTTTAAATGTATGTACAATATCTTAAGTGAAAGGTAATTCTTATGTATTATGAAATATTCTGTATATATATTTATATATATATATATCTATATTTATATATAGAATATAATTATTATATGGTGTAATAATATTACATATTATAGTATTTTTATAGTATAGTTAATTTAAGTGTTATACACATACGAGCATATGGTTGCTCCATATCAATTATACCGATTTAACATATAAATTGATTAATTTAAAACTTGAGTTAAAAAATCAATACAATTTTACAGCAAAAAACGATACAATAAAAATGAATAAATAAATCAATGATAATTAATTATAAACTCGTAGCCATAAATATTGGATTTGCAATGTATATAGCTTAATTTACTTGAATGACATCATTTAAGTATTGTAAATTATATAAATAAATTGGTCGCGACAATTAACATTACTAGCCAAAAAACAATATTTCATTGAGAATATGGTGATGTTTTTCTGCCGGCAGTGCACATTTTCTAGTTAAATAAACAGCACAAGAAATTTTAGATCCAAATAGAATTTTATTGCAACTTAAACAACTTAAATTCCAAATAGTACATATCTTAAAATTGAGCCACTCATACAAAAAAAAAACTTATAAATTTTATGGAATATTTTAATTAATTCAGATTATGGAATTATTGCTTTCCACCAAACTATATATGAAAAATATCTAATTATTTAATTAATTTAAAAATTAAAAAATATTCCGAATTGAATTCGTAATTTAATTTAATTAGATTAGTTGTTGCGGTGTGAAATTGATCCCATGGTTGCGAAAATAAATTAACTTGCAAGATGTAACAAGAAATAATACTGGACCTTAACTGTCAAACAAACCAATAAGCATGTCAAAATTATCAAAATTCTTTAATATATGAAAACTCTGAAAACTCCATATTCAAGTGAGATAGAAAAAGGCTTTAAAAATTTGGCGACCTAATAAAACATTGTCTCATTAGTGTGCCTTCTGTCTTCCCCATTTGACTCCATGTGACACCATTTACAACAATTATACCTCTGTTAGGCTCCGAGAAGTCTATACAATTTATAATTAGCTCAGGAATTCGAAATGTGTTAATGCGCTTGAACATTAGAAATACCTTTGTGTAACTTTAAAATGATTTAGGTAGATAAATGAGCAAGGGAAGTTGTAAATATAATGAGGAAATGTGCATTCGTTGTTTGTCAGAAAATGCACATTTATCTTTTGTTATTATTTAAATACCATAAATGTATAAATGCTCATTAGAATACTTCATAATTTAGTAAAAACCATTTGAGTATTTTTTTTTTTTAAAATCCCTGAGTTTTAATTGTGAGAACCTCCAGTAAACAGTTGCACCTAAAATTATATGATAAGACAGACATAAAACCTCAATTTTAAAATTTTCAATCCTTTGCCAGGTATTCTTAATTATTACAAAAGAAAGTTTCCACGAAAGTAAGATAAGATTTGTCAACAATTTGGGCAATGCAATTAACCTATGAGAAATTTTACGTTTATGATTTTTTCTGCATAATTCATAAACTTGTATATTAATGCACTGTCGTAACCAAGCATAATAAAGGTAAGAGTAATTTTACGTCAACAATTTATGATATTACAATATTTTATTACTTGAGAAAATTTAAAATTCTCTTAAACATTTTACTATCTTATGACGTCTATAAGTTTACCACTATAAGTTTATTGTATGTCACTCGTATTATGTAAATTTTTGTGCAAATTATTTGAATATTTTCACTTATTTTATCATTATATGAATAATTAGAGGTGTTCCTTCCGAGTAAATATAGGTAGAAATTTTTATTTTAATATAAATTCTTGAAGACAGACTTGTATATTTAACGAAAAAGCATTACAATTTTCAGGTCTATAAATTCCTGGATAAGGTTTTCTTCCATCATGTACGCACAAACACGAAGTTAATTATAAAAGTTTATTGTATCTGGTACTACTTTTTAAAAATTCAAATTTGGGAAAAAATTGAAATTAACTGAGTAAATGTTTTCATTGGATGATTTTTAATGTATTAAACGTAACGACTTCGTTTAGCTTTTGGTGAAGAAGCACCATCACATAAGACGCAATTCGCATTTTATAATTGGTACACATAAAATATTCATGTTTGTACTGAAATAATCGATATAGTTCGCAATAAGATTTAGATTGGTTTCCATAAAACTTATGCTGAGCTTGAGATATTCTTCGACTTTAATAAAAGTCAAGTAGAAACAAATTTGCAAGAATTGTGAAAATGAACTGAAACCAACAAAAGCTGTTTGTGCTCGCAACGTTTACAAAAAAAAAATACTTTGACTACACTCATTTCTGAATGAAATTGGTCCTTTGATAATTGTTTCGAGCGAATTTAAAAGGTTTGTTGAATAGTTCCTTCAACAAACTTTTAGGGTTACCTTCGTAAAACATAAATTTTAAAACATGCAAAAAAAATGAAAAAGTCTCGACGCAACATTCCACAAAACTTAATATTATTTAAGTTTAAACTTTGTAATTCTTCGAAAGATAAATTAATAAATAAAAAGAAAACATCTTTTTTTTTATAATTTATGAATGAAATATGATTGATAATTTAAAAAAAAAACATTAAGTATTTTAATAACGAAAGTGGAAAACTGATACATTTTCACAATAAGTACATAAATGTTCATGATCTTTTAAAGTAAGATCACTTATCTATGGGTACGTTTATGTATAAACATAAAAAAATGCTTAAAATTTTAGGTAAAATATGTTTTAAACTAATAGAAATGTTTAAATTCTTCTATATTAAAGGCTCTAGTTGACAGATGAGTTGAGTGGATAACATATTAAAAACAAAGAACCACCGTCAAAAATTTTAAATTCTAATAAGAGATGAGATACATTAACATTTTACTACATTTATAATTTGTGTATATTTTACGGATAAACGAGTACATATTAAGTATTAAGAGGTGTCGCTCCATAAAAAGTGCATGATAAGAGTAACGTAATTAACATATCGATTCAATTAAATTATTCCAATGAATACTGATCTTAAGGTACCTTAATTTAGCATCTATTGATATTCAATCAGACCTTATCAACCGCCATATTGCGAACAGAATTATCAAGAAAAACATGGATGCAAAATTTTGCCCCGACTTTTTAAAGGCATTATTTAAAGTCAACTTCAAATTCAAATTCAAAGAAATCATTCATTATATAATATACAGAATTCATGCGTAAATATTCATTCTGCGATCTCATGGACTTCTTTATGGGAATAGAAGAATCGTGAAATTAACTGCAGACATAGAATAATACATACATTACAACCAAGAAGTGGGATAATATAATAATAACCATTATCACTAAACAATAAGTACAAGTTTTAATCAATAATCATTTAAAACGTGACAATCCATTGCATTGTCGATGCGTATAGTAATACACATGCTAATAACTTATAATACTAAATACGTTAATAAGGCTGTTTGATGGACAGGAGAGAATTAATTACGGACTTCAACTGCGGGAAAATGGAAAAAAATGCAATCACCTATTGTTTTTTAGTTCCAGCATTTAAGTGTAAATAATGAAATATGTATGTATTGAATCATTAAATGTGACAATGATTCTAATTGATAATATCGCAAAACGCCCTGAAACGCTCTTAAAAAACAGCAGCAACATTCAACCCATTAGGGTGCAATGAAATTGGCTAAAAATTTAAAATATATCTGAGTCAACCATAAGGCGAATACTGAAAAATTAAGTTTAATTGAAGTATTATAAGATACAAAAAGGATTGAATAATACAAAACAACGAGAGGCGTACAGAATCAAATATTCCGTGATAGTTTTAGAAGTTGTAACTGCAAATGGTTCGTTTCCACCCGTATTTATCGACCTGGAAGTTAAGTTGAACGGTACCAGGGAAAGGTCTTAAATGATACGTTGATCCTTTGGGCAAATAAACAACCACTAGACATTCTTACAATAATTTTTACTAAAACCCATTCCACAGTTATTTTCTATACTAGCTATACAAGCCCTACTCAAAGTTGATGGAAGTTAATTGGCTACATATCGGTTATTGTGAAATGAATTAATTAGCCTCCTAATATTAGAAACATTCTTAACTTCATCTAGATGAGAAACAGCTTTAACAATTAGAATAATTAAGGTTGAGACCTCTGATGGCGAAAGATATTTGCTTACCTTGACTTATGTTTACAAAAGATTATGTATACTTGTTAAATCGCACCACTAAAAGCAACGTGAAAGTTTTGTAAATTAAACGAAATGTTTCTAAATACATTACACTCACTTTCATTGAAAGTATAGTGTTTTTCGAAATACCTTGTGATTGGTTCTTTATTTACTCAAATTGTATCTTTATTTATTGTGTATTATTTCTATATAAATGGAATTTGTGCACCTATCAAATTATATGATGTATGTTTGATTATGCACATTCAATTTTATTAAAACTTAAAATAAATTGTATTACAATTTAAATTTAAAAAATTATGCGTCTAGAAATGAAATGGCGTTTAGTTTTTAGTAAAGTGACATGCTATAAAAATATAAGATTTCTTCAGATACTTTAGTTTTGGGTTTACCTCGTAATAGATCGATTTGCAAAAAGAAGAGCCTATATAAAAATTGGAAACTACCCAACATTATTTCATTACGACCTTAATTTCGTCTCATAGACTTTCAATTGGTTCTGTTTAAATTTTAATTCATCACACTTTTTTAAAAAAAAAATGTTTGCTAACACAGTTGTATCAAATAATTAATAGCGATTAAACAAAATTTTAATTTGCTTACATAATACCACTTAACTGTTAAGTAGCACTTAAGAAAAACACAAAAATTTTAATTTTTTTTTTACTACAATTGTGTGTTAAGAAAAGTGATTTATATTGTACCTACTCGTACATTAAAATATCAATCTTTTAAATTTATTATTATTTTAAAAGATAATTTTTTGAATTTAAATAATAATCAATATGATCCTACACATTAAAATTTTATTATAAGAACTTAACATAATTTTAAGCAAATTGGTATTGTTAATTTTAATTAACTTTTGTGATTTCTTAATTACTGAATGGGGCATCGTCGGTCGAATCCCACATAATTTTACAAAAATATAGAAAATTTATTCAACTTATTATATGATACATTGCACTTTTCCTCATTTCTAATTTTTTTTTATTTTTTTTTATAAAAGTTTAAAGAAATAGTAACTTGATTTATAAACAGCAAGCATATGGCATAAGACGCCAACAATTTTAAAGAAAAGACATAGGATACAATTATGAGATAATAGTTTTTTTTTAAACAATGAACTAAGGCTCTTATAGCAGACAAATGTATTATGTACACAAGTATTTTAACTTTAATTTTCTACTATTTGTATTTGCATTTAATGTTTACATTAAGATGTAGCGTAGGAATACAGCAACAAAGTGCATTATCGTACGTGATTTATAAATATTTTATGTCTGTTGTTTTAATCTATACAGGCCACCACATTATTTACCAAAAAAGATAATACAAAAAATTAATCAAAACATGTTAGTTAATGCATCCATAAGTGGGATGTAATGATGGCACCAAAAAAATGTTTCGTGAATAAACCCCTTCAACTCAAAGATGTTTAAATCGAGAAGTTCAACTTTCATTAATTTGTTTTTCGCAATTCCAGTATACTCGATTTCGAATCACATAAGCTGTACTAATTTTAGCACTAAGTGATTATAATTACAAAATTCAATTGAAGCAACAATTTCTCTAATCTAACACATTCCGAATAGAATGAAAATTTGCACAGATTTAGTTTTTATCGAAGGTGAAAAATTATTACTGCATACCAATTACAACGTTTAGTTTTTAGTATATAAACAATGGTAAAATTGTCGAAATGAATTAGTAAGTTCGTTAAGTATAATAGTCATTAAAAACACTTTCAAAATGCTGATTATATTTAAATATTATAATTGATTTTTTGATGTAATGTTATGTAAATAAATTACTTGGTTTTAGAGGGTATTTTTTATATTGGTACTTTATGGGTGAAAAAAACTTCACTTACCTTTAGTGCACAAAATATGCAATCTTGACCGCTACAATTGTGATTACTTAAATGACGAAATGATCTTCTAAATGAATCCAAATGCCACAAAACCTGAAAATAAGATTAAATTCATTATTATTTTATTGTATTCATTAATTAGAAAATGAAATTTAGAAACGTAATCGGTCATTCCATTTTTAACCCATGCTGAATCCGCAAACCCATATAGTATAGTTTCATCTTGAATATACTAGAATGAATTTAACCTCAATGAATCAGCCAGACGACTCACAAACATTTGTACACTTTCGTCTCAGGTTAAAATTAAATGAATATGGTTGATCTGTGGATTGCTTACCGAAATATTCAACAATGCTAGCATTTCCAGATCCTGGAAACTGTCAACGATTTTTTCAATGCTGAAGACCGTTAAGATTTCTTTGTTTATCACCAATTTCCACATACTCTGAGTTTTATAGTTCTACAACGGTAACAGTCTGTCAGATTGATGTCAGTATCAACTCAAGAGCAAATTTCTTTAATTCAAAACTCATAAATAAATGGTTGATAAAAAATTTTACCTTGCAGGTTTGAAAAAATGCACCTAAATTCGTATTAATCATTGTAAATATCTGGTTTTTCACATCACCATTTTCGAAACGTTTTTATAACAACACTTGTAATGCTGAAAATTTTTGCTGGCACATTTTTTATCTTAACAATATAAGCAATAATAAGCATTTGGTAAATATACCAACACTTTATGCAGTTGCATACTGTATTTACTGTATTTATACAAATTTAAAAAAAAATATACACTAAGTCACCCCTAAGAAATATTTGTTAAACACCTGCCATTAATCTACAGTCTCTTCTTCACTGTTTTTTTTTAAATATGTTTTATCCCTCAAGTTGGATAGTACAGAAGAGAGCGTTTAATGTAATTTGTACAAAATATAGGGGAATGGAAAAACAAAATTAAATTCACTTGTTTTATTATTTGAATTACTTGTGAATTTTTTATTTTTTTTTAAAAAGGCACAAACAATTTTATTGTTTATTCTTTAAGTTTTATTCTTTTAACTATTTTGGACAAGTCACATTTTTACGGCAGGAAATAAATCGTCATGGACAATAAACACTCATTCATTTTAATGTTGTCTTCTTTTTGAAATATATTTTTTTTAAAATCATTTTTATGACCAATTACATAATAAATAATTGGTAAAGTGCATTTTGAGTTTTTTTTTTTTTTGATTTTTCACTCTTTTTAGTATTTTTAATATTTTAAAAATCGAAAAAATGCATTGAAAAGTTAACTCTAACAACGGCTTTTCATTTTCAAATCTTCCAATTGTGGTTGTGTCGTTTATTATAAAACAATATTTAATTGTCGTTTGTTGATGCACAAGATATTTTGATTTTTAAAAAAATATTATCAATTGTTGAAACATTTAATTTACAGTGTTAATTAATAACTCTTTGATATTTAATTATTTATATATTCTATTATTTTTTATTTATTTATTATTTTTAATTAATTCAAATAAACATTTTAAAAATTAAACACACACGCCAAAAAATTTTAACTATAGCATAGTATGACTATGTTTGAAGTTGTTGACTTTGTAACTAAGGTGGGATAGTAAAAATACAACTAAAGAAGTTGTAATATTACCTAAGTATTGAATCAAAGGTAAGAAAACATTAAATCAACCATTTTGTTGGACAGGTAAAATTAAAGCATAAAAGCATAAGAGCATAAGACAAAATATGAAAAACGAAAAGACCTCATAAGACACAAAATAGTTGAAAATTATAAATTATATTTTAAGTTGGATAGAAGATGAATGCATGATGGACTTAAAAGAAAGGTGATTCGATAAATAAAACATAATTAAACTAATAAATGTGTGACGATGAACGAGAACTGTTCTACGGATCCAACTGTACAGTACTGTAAAGTAGGCTTCAGTGCTTAGGATCAACCACAAAAATGATTTGAATTCAAGTAAAAGCAGTGCACAGCAAAAATTTCAAGTGCGATGAGGTGCAGGTTGGTTGCCTAACAAGCAAGTAACATTTTTCAATTATATACATTCCTATAGACAGATTTATGTTTGCAAGTTGAATTGTTTAACGTGTATATTGCACGATAAACGTCAACAATTATATTTACGATATGATCAAAAATAACATCAATTCAAATCTGTATACATTTTCAAGGACGATGAGGTTCAGTAAGGCTCCTAAATTCTATACTGTTGTGTGCTTGCTATTCGCCTTGTTGAAACGCGTATATTGAACGATAAATGACAACAATATGAGCTCATATTGCATGAGCACACGATAATGACTTACGAAAACAATTTCGATTTGGTTCTTCAAACGTTAAAATAATGTTAGAAGAGACGAAAAGTTTGAAACTTTATATTCTTGAATTGAATGTAGAAAAACAGGTTTAAACTTCTGTACCATATTAACTTTAACGTCAGAAGGGTTCATGGGGCGTTCTTTTGGCGCTTCTGAAATGCATGTAACAATTTTTTTATATGTTGAAAACTAGTGTACTAAGAACAAAAGTTTTTTTTATTGTCAAAAATTCATGTAAGTAGTCCAATTATTCGGTTATACATTTGCATATTTCACTAGAGTGGTACATATAAATCCTCAGCAACCTAGTTTGTTGTTGAAATGTATTTCAACTAGTCGAAAAACTTGACATTAACACAATTTTTTCAACTTGAATAATATGAACAATATGTAGAATTGATTCATTGCTCTGCAAAGTGTATTCTCGTTGACTCGTAGCCAATATCAGGTCGAATAATCAGAACAAGATTCAACAGTAATGTAGAATATAAACCATTAGGCGCCAACGGGTATACATGATCTGATGACTTTGGAAGGCTTCTAACACTCAATTGTCCTATTTATTGCCTTGTTTGAATTAATAGATGTTATTTTCATATATATCTGGTTGACGCTATAATGCAAATGTTGACTCGGATAACATTTATGGAAATTCTATTATGTGCACATACGAAGTTGGTGATATTAACAATAACGGAGAAATTTTTACGATTTGGGAACACAATATGTTCAAAAGTAAATGACTAATTATAATTTCTATTTACATTCACGAACACAACTTCAGGTACCTGCTATTCTAAAAATTCAAAAACTCATTCACTGAACTACAAAAATTATAATGTTGACTGGGTTTTGAAATCTTAATCAAATTACAATATCTTAATTCAAGCTAAATCAAGATTAGTAAGCTCAAAAGTTCATTAATGATTAAAGTTTACTATAATGCACTTAAAATTAAGCGTAAAATCTTAATAAAAATTGAAATCTTATAATAGTTTAAAATTGTAATAATTACTTACTTATTAAACACCTAAAAACTTATCAATGTTTAAAAATTTAAGGAAAGTAAAAAATATTTATTAATGTTTCGGGATTAAAAAATAAACCTTACCACAGCTTATATAAGGTACTAAGTTCTTAAAAATTTCTTAAAAAGTTATCAAAGTTAAAAAGCTTACTAAAGTTTTAAAATTTATAGAAAACTTGTGAAATATTTCAAAACTAACAAAAAGTTGTAAAATATTATTATAGACTAATTATATAGTCTTAAGATTTAGTTGACCTTATTAAAGCTTTACACCTTACTAAAGCTTTTTGTCATCTCTTTGTAGAAGATGTTACCTTGCAGGCAAATGGAGATATGTATGGGGTAGATACATCGGGAAAAGTATGTTTTGGTCAAAAATAGTATTTAATATGTGAATAATGGCTAAAGGTATAAATTCCAGTGATTTCACTGTTGAGCAGATAATTCTAATTCAAGTAATTACCTTATCTTAAGAAAGAAACCATCGTTTTTTTAATTTCTCGAAGACAATGTCTACATACAAGAACACAATGAAAAGAAATACAATTTTTTTGTTTTGTGTTTTTTTTTGTTTAAAGTACATAACTTGTTTTTTACGTTGTACTTACACACAGAGCTCAAGAAGATTGTTTTTTTTTTACCATCGTATAAAGTTCATCAAATGATTTTTAAATTTCTTGGGTCAAAATGGTATTGTGTTAGCGGGAGTTTTTTTTTATAACCGCGTAACCAATTTTCGTTTTTATTGTCTTTAGGCTTAGAAAAATGAGCGTAAGGAATATTATATTAAAGAGATTTAAGATAATTTAAAAATATATCTTTAATATATTTTTTTAAAACTTATAATATCATGACTAAATCCAACAAAAAAAATTAAGATTATACTTTGGGTTATGGTCCATTTAAGTAATAAAAAGGAACTTGTAAATGGAAGAAGAATTTTTTTTTTTATAGTATACTCGTACATATTTATAATCTCAAAAAGTATATAACAGTATATAACCGATGAAATTCCATTCTCTCTGACTAAAAATTGTATCAATCGCTTCCAAGATCCAAAAATATTCCACAAATTCTCATTTGACACTGTGTTTTGCCACTAATATGCATCTATTATTAACGAAAACTTAGACAATTTACCACAGTGATCCGACTTCATTTTTCGGCATTATCGTTTCTTGCAACATACCTTAAAAACAATTAGAAGCTCTATACCTTATTTATTTGTGATAGTAAATCAAGGTCTTCAAGTCAAGGACGAGTAGAAATAAGAGTGGCGACATGATACAATCTTACATAATACCGGATATACATCTTCTTTGTTATTAGAAATAGAGTCAATTGTTACTCGTGAATTTGAGATAATATTTCGTCGCGACTATAATCATCATTTTGGCAGCATTACAATACGTTACAAAACATTTGTAGCATCAAATTGAATAATTCAGTAGAGTGGTGTGCAATGCTAAAGTCACCTAGCTTGTTGATCAGATATTTATATAGCAAATCTACAAATATGACATTAAACCTATATTCTTGGCAATTACAACACATAATTTTTGTAAGTGTTACATAAGAAGAATTGTGGAGCGGTGAATTCAGCGAATTATGTTTAAGTCAGCTACACTGGGCAATTACATTGATTTGCGATATAAATTTAAATAGCATAATGAAAAGTGTTTAGCAGTGTATGTTGTGATAGGATTTTTAAAAGATGTGTAAAACATATCCAAGAACAAAGACTATCGTGTCTTCTAAATATTATTTTCCAGGAAACGTTTAAAATTTGAAATAAAAAGGATATTTATTGTTAATTTTATGCTTCTACATTGTTTTATATACTCGAATATGTTTGCTGTATGCTGAATGATGCCATAATGTATGTGCTTCATTGCATTTTATTTAGAGCCTTTGTAATGTCCAGTTGAAACCAGTTATATGTGTAAATATCTAAATAA
>JANSTX010038887.1:0-13061 GCA_027564355.1 Penthetria funebris | reverse complement strand
TTACTCGCCATGTCATCATGTTATCATTGGACTCTGGATTTAAATGGTTACTGCTGCCATACAGTAACCCCAGAGACTTACAATGATTATTTGATCTAAGATCCGATTTTCGGTCCTTTCTCCGCTTTTCTGCCGTCGAAGCGCATACTATTGAGTTTTTACTTCTTTAATTCTTGAACCAGCTGATAACATGATGACATAGCGAGTATGTAGCGCCATTAAATATCCATAGCAAAAATGTCAGATTGCTAAACATGAGCGTCAATAAAAATAGCTCACATTAGTTCACGATAACTAAAAGTAGAAATAAAGAAAGTAGAATAAAGACCAACGCCCTCATTCAGTATCTTTTACAGTATCTTTCCAATTGGGTAATAATTTATGCGCTGCAGCAGGAGTTATATGGCACATCTTATCTAACGACAAAATAATTATACTGGGTGATTTGAAAAATTCGGTATTGAATGGAGTTAAACAAATATTTAGCGAGAAAACACTAAATGAAAATGGAGTGGCACTGATAGATTTTTGTGCTAACAATGAACTTCGACCAACAAAGAATTTTTCTCACATAAATGATAATTTTTTTATTGAAGATTATAAAATAAAAATGTATTGTAGTATCTGCAAAACAGACTGCAAATTTATAAAAAATTTTAGGGATAATTTTCAGTTATCATCACATTTTCTGCCAGTTAGTTATATCTATGACTTATTTTGATATTGAAAAAAAACATGATTTATTTACCTGGAAGATAAATTTTATTCTCTAGATAGTTAACTGCTACCATATATAATTGAGAGAATGGGCTAGTTACGGCTTATACTTTAGTGGGTAAAGACGAATCGTAGGGCAACTTAAAAAAATCTTTTCACGTGTTTCCACCTGGTGGAATATTGGCCGGTCGCCTCAAAAAAGGGCAACTGAAAAAAAAAAAACAAACAATACAAAATACAAATATAAAAATACAAATACAAAAATCCGACTAGGTTTTGAATGGGTAGATACCTAAATAGGTAGATACGCCTAAATAATATTAAAAACAAAAAAGGACCGAACCAAGTATATCTAAACATAATATACAAATATTTATACTACTATTTATACTACTATATACACGTTGTTAACCATTTATTTGATATAACAGTATAGCTATTTTAGCTAACCATTTGGATATATTTACTTAATTTTATATAGTAGTAAAGTTTGGAAACAATATATCAACAATGTTTAACTACTAAACATTAAGAAAAATATAAAGTAGCTATGCAAGTGTTTACAAAAGAATAATTTAAGAGAAAGAACGATTGTTAAAGAACGATTGTTAAAGTTAACTAACAGTTCTCAAAATGTCTATTTTCACCTCAAATCATAATACTATCATAAGCATGCATCGCACATATTCGGTTTTTTCAATCCAGTTTGAACTATCTCTATTCGCTTTTGAATTTTAATTATTAATGACCTTTTATCCCTAACCTCAAACCAAATTCAAAATGATTTAAGGTTAATTTTTAAATGGGAGTGACTAAAAATGCTGCTAGAAGACTTGGTTTATTCTTACGTCATATGAAGAAATATTTTAGTCCACCAAATATTATTTATTAAACATATACAAGACCTTGAATGGAGTATTATTTACACATAATATAGTCATATAGTACTCTTGGCTTATTTGACTGCATTCAAGAGCGAGTTTTTCTATTTATAATGTATCACTTAGACTCACTTCTGGATTAACGTAATGTGGGTGAGTTTTCGCTTCTCTATAGCTATTTTCATGCTGCTCTGCTGTGTTACAAAGCATTTTGTTAAATATATGAGTAATTGCTGAATTCTGCGATTTCTTGCCCAATTACATTTCGATGCAGTTTTAATATCGCGTAAGTCTCGCATGTGGAATATCTTATTTTTTATTTGCATGTGAAATACACTTGAAAGTTATTTTGTGTTAATAAATACTAAAAGATACTCACATCCTGAAAGATAATTTATTATAGAAAAATAACAATAAATTGCATTATTAAAGATAATAGCAGCGGCATTACCTATGGCCTTTCTCAATGTTAAAGCAAAAGTAATTTTTATTTACGCAAGTTTTGAACTATAGGAATATTCTTAAGCTGCACACAAGCATTACGATGTTAATTGAATGTTTCTAATATGATAATAATTATTTTAGTAAAATGGAACATAAATCCCCAGCTATCTAGTTTGTTGTTCAGTTCAGATGCTTTTTCAAATAGTCGACACACACGATGATAAAGCCATCTTCTTGTTTTGAAGTCACACCACTACTGATATATAACGTGACCCTGTTAGCTGTGACACCACGTAGATGTAAAAATTGGTTGAGATGCCTTGATCATGGTGGGCTACTTCATTTATCACCAAGATGAACAGGGTAGCAAATAATTACATTAATTTACCGTTATCCAGTGTTTATGTAACATAAAATGATTCCTGAAAAACTAACTTTGTTGTTAATATACTGTATAAACTTAGTAGATAGGTTAAAAATTTTAATAATTCGGTGCTGGAAAAATCCATGACTACATGTATCGTATTGGTGAACTATTTGTGCACCAAGTCCACAAACAATTTAGACGTGTAGTTTTGGTGGTCATACTCACAAGCAATAATTAAGTAAATATTGGTTGAATAACCTCTAGATGTTAGTTTGAAACCCTATTCACCGCTATTTGTGCACTATTGCTGAATTCAAATTAGCTTACCAACATAATTGCAGTATTTAACATGACTACTATATTTGAAAATCAAATTGTTAATTTATTTAAAACGTAAAATTCGAAAAGAAATAGATCCATATGTGAGAACATGTATATTACATTAGGTTTAATTTAATATTCTGATTTAAAATCTGGAAATCATTGAAAAGAATCCGTCTTTACATTTACAAATTTCTCATCTTAAAAGGAAATTTAATTCAAATCAAATTTCTCAAGGCTTTCTTTTGCTTTTCACATCATAATTCATTTTCGTTTGCCTCCTCTATTTTATATTTATTTATTTTTATTCCCTGAAAGATTAACTTATCCAATTCTGTCACTCCAATGTACATAATGAAATTGACAGCATATTGTCACATTTTATTAAATTACATTTTCGCTTTTTATAAAAAAAAAGTTTTCATGTCTCGAAACATTAAATTGTGTTTTTATATGCGAATAAATTCTCTCTTTTTGGGCATTTTTCTTTTTACTTCATTTATGTGCTGGATGTGCTTATCAATCATCTTACAGAAGTTTTTAATCAAATTAATTGGTATCATATACACATTTTTGGCATGATCCATATGTGAGTTCTTATAGTTATGAAAACAAGTTTCTATACAAGCATCTTTTATCATATATAAATATTTGCATTGCCAGGATGTTTACTTCCACCATGTAATTCTTGGATATTGAAATAATATTAATTTAATCGGAATAAGTGGAAACACTTTCTTCATCAACACATATGAATTACGACAATCGATTTTATTGGGACAGAAACTTCGTCGGCTTTATTAGTAACAAGGGAAAATTGAAAATGAAAACAAGTATTTTTTATTGATACTATAACTATTGCCAATCCAGAATTATAAAAACTCGGGTTTGAGACGCATGTAAAAACGTCAATAATGTATATTAGTTACCGTATTTACTCCAAACTTGGCAATTCGAATATGTTACTATCATCTTTTTTTCTTGAGTACTATTGCAGCCCATTTATATTCGATAATGAATAATTTCAAACCTATTATATCTTATTATGTTGGTTTAGTCATCATTATCTTGATCTTTATATATGATGTCTATAGTTTAGCAGGTCACGATAAAATTCGTTGTATCAATATATATAATTGCTCATGCTGAATATAAAGTCGACTGTCAATTGAAACAGAGAATTTTCGCTGTCCGTTAAGAGTGGCTTGTGTTTTTGATCTTTTATCGTTGCTGTCGGTAGCAATTTTAGAAAGTCCTATATACCCATACTAGTCGATTCTAATGGCAATCCTATTACAAGTTCTAAAAAAACGCTAATTAAGTGGCCGTATGCGTAAATGTGCCCCTTCGGTCTCTCTACCGCTTCGCTAAATATATATGACTTCCTACAATCTGGTCATTTTCAATTCGCATGGAAGATGGCAAACGTCTAGTCCATTCCTTAAAATGCTTCAAATTCTGATCCTTCCTATTATAGACCTATAGCCATTACTTTAATATTATCTAAGGTCTTGGAAAAAATTATTAACCTCATGATCATATCATACATGCAATCCAATAAAATTATTTATGATCGTTAATATGGCTTTCGATCATGAAGATCAATTGACCAATATGACTAATATTTGTATTAGATACTTGCACATGTTTGATGAGACTCGTATGCTTGCGCTCAACATATCCAAGGTTTCTTATGGTATTCATCCTGATTTAATGGAATTTGATGTGGGTATTCCTCGGCGATCCATGTGTTGTCTCCTCACTATTTTTAATTTTCATTATTGACGGAGCAATCGTGTAATTTTCAATGCAAATAAGACGCAAGTTATGTCGTTTATCACATAAGTCAAACACTCCGGATCAAATTATACAATTTGATGGTGATTTGCTGTCAATTTAAAACTACTAAGAAATGATCACATCTTGAGTGTGGCCAAAAATTCGAAGTTGAGTATTTCTTTATATGTTACACGTTGAATTCTAGTACTATTCCGATTTTTATTTACTACATTCTAACCAATTTGTAATAGTTGCTTATTCTATAATTAATTATATATGATTGATTACTGTTCTGTAATTTATACTATCAAGTTCATATTTTTAAGTTTTTAATTGAAAATAACTGATAAAGTTAAAAGTAAATGACAGCTCATAAAACTAAATTAATTATTAAACAAATAAATAAAGTACTAAAACATACTCGCATTTCCATATCGTTAAATGTACCGTCTGTAAAATTACTTAAAATAATTTATTGCTTTTAAAATTTATTGCATTTCACTTTAATGTGTTTAATAATTCTGAAGCAATTAAATAACTACAATAATTGCAATAAGTAATGGATATGATATGATACTATAGTATATGCATTTATAGGTACTTTCGTACATTGATTACGATGTATGACTACAATCAACACTTGTTTACTAGTATGTATGCTTATTGGTGATAAAATGAATTGGCTACTACAGTAAATCTACATTCGAGTATAGTATTTTACATAATTATATGTAATAATTTACACCAAAAGGAGAATAGCATTATTTCTATTTATCTATTAGTGTTAATATACTATTAATTTGTGGATTTACGTTTACCCTTGAGGATCTTAGCTGCCATGAATGTCAATATTATCTTCATTTCTTTCGGTATTAATGGGAATATCATTTAATATCTGGCAACTTCCTTAGACACATGTCATGTATAAGTTAGTCAGATTCGACTATTTAGTAATATAAACCAAGTATACTTACTGACCTTTCTCTAAAAAAAATCAGAAAATGAAAGTATTAAGGATGTCAAGCGGGTGTTTGACACTTTCCATTATCTGATTTGGTGAACTGTAGCGCTCGAATACTTTATTAGTTTCGTGAATAATATATTTTATATTGAAATTCCAATTTGGCATTGATACTATTTATTCGTATCCTAAATATATTACTTGAATATATTTAAATATTAAATAATTAAGCAACTAACCGGTAATTGGAGGATCCTTTGTTTCTGTATTCTTGTTAAAATTTTTACAATTCTATTGTATTTGTTTCCGTTCATGTATCGCCGACAAATAAACACCTAAGAAAAAAAAATTACGCAGAAGTGCTTATAATTGAAAAAAAAGTTGATTTAAACATGTCCGTTCGCCCGTCTGTCCACCTGTGTGCACCATAACTTGAGAATGCTTCGAGGTATCGCTTTGAAATTTTGCACATGTCACTTTTATCTGATTTGTGAGGTTAAGTTCGAAGATGAGGAAAATTGGAGTACTCCTTCAAGTGCCTCCCATACAAACTTTTTACTCCCTTTTTTATTTTTTAGATTAAAATTGTTTGTATAATACATACTGACTTCAAATTTTACATATATAACTGATATTATAATTGAAAGAATTTGTGGGAGTTTAAGCTTAATCGGGTTACTCCTTGGAGTACCTCCCATGTATATTGTGCGCGATAACTTAAGATTGCATTGATATATCGTCATGGAATTATGCATGTGTCACTTTTATCTGATTTGTGAGGCTAAGTTCGAAGATGAGGAAAATTGGAATACTCCCTCAAATACCTCCCATACATCCTTTTTGCTCATTTTAGATTAAAATTGTTTGAATAATACATACAAACTTAAAATTTTACATATATAACTGATATTATAATTTAGAGATTGTGTGGGAGTATAAGCTTAATCGAATTACTCTTTGAAGTACCTCCCTTTTATATTGTGCACGATAAGTTGAAATTGCTTTGACATATCGCTATGAAATTATGCATGTGTCACTTTTACCTGATTTCTGAACCTAAGTTCTAAGAAGAGAAAAATTAGAGTACTCCTTCAAGTACTTCCCATACAAAGTTTTTACTCCTTTTAGATTAAAATTGGGTGTATAATAACAAACATTAATATAATTAAATTATATATAATTATATTGTACTTTTGTATTATATAACTGTAATTTTAGGCGGGTAACAAAGTTTCAAGGGGCCTTATATATGCTTTATATATAATGGCAATATGTTCAGGATTAAAATATTTCTTACAACGACGCAAAAATCCAAGTCTTTTGGCCGCGCCCTTGGCAACTCCCAATATGTGTTCATTCCATAGTAGTTTTGAATTGATATTAGTTCCGAGATAGTACAGACCCGAAGTATTGCGCAGCAAGTTACCATCGAAATGTATATTTGGATCCGGAGTATTTGATTTATGCGGCAAAAGACACAACTGCGTCTTATTCGCATTGAATATTACGAGATTTCTCCATCCCCAATCAGAATTTAAATTTAAATCACCGCTAAGATAATTGTTCATATCACCGCGAAGCGACTCAACCATTTTTAGGAATAGGCTGGACGTTTGCCATCTACCATGCGGATGGAAAATGACCAGATTGAAGTGAAGCCAAAAATCCCATGTGGTGATATTGAATGTATTTACATGTGGTTCAGGAGTGTGACAACCTAAATAAGGCTTATTATTCTTTAGATAATTTCGCTATGGAACCTAACATGTTTAAAAAACACTTCAATTAGTGAATAATTTGATAAAAAAAACTTTTATTTACTACCAAATGACTAAATTTAATTTTCTTATTCTATAATATTGGCAGTTTTGACTACATCACCAAACATAATCAATTTAACAGTTCTGTCTTCAGATGGTGAATTTAATAGTGTAATCAATCCTAGACTTATTATACACCAATCTGGATCATCGAAGTGTTTATTTTTAACATCAAATCCAAGGCATGCTTCAAGTTGTAAACTGCACTAGTAAGATCCATTTGAATATTTCACTGATCACATCTACTTTATTGTGGTGACTTTGAGTAAAGTGGAAATCAATTATTTATTATAATCGTGATATGCACTGATATAAACTTTTATTACACATTTTAAGAGTACATATCCAGAGTATTGAATACTTTGAATACTTGATTTTATACGATATGCTGACATTCTTTAATATATTTGTGCATAAAGAATAACCAATAAATTTTAGTTCTCGCCTTTATATTTCTATTTTAGTAGTAAATTTAGACCATCTACTCTTCGTATTCGTCAGATCTTGTGATATATAATCACCAAACTTGAAATTTTCCAAATTTTCAATGATTTCAACAACTAATTAATATCTTTGGATAACATGTATGTTGAGAACTAGTGAAACATAATTCTTTATTTATTTTCTCAGCAAGAATTGTTCAAGTTTTAATGTGACTAAATCAATTCTGAGGAACATAGTGATCGATATGGACGTAAAATGACCTACTTTTCAAGTACCGGAAACTCGTCGTAATCATTCTCTGCTTTACCTCATGATTATATAAATATAATAAGTTTTAAACAACTGCAGACACAAACCAACAAATTGACTTATTTTTTATTAAAATACCACAAAACCGTAGACTAAAAAGATTTTAAATATGTTAAATATGCATTGGGCAGCACTACGATGGTCATTTGCCATTTCTAATATGCATGTAATATCAAATGTGAATTCATATAACTATAATTGAAATTTAACCAACTATAGCAAATATATAAGATCAAGCATAAATACCCAGTCGATAAACACAATATTAACATCATCTCTTTAGCCTCGATCACATATCATTATGGACATAAATAGTGATCGGTGTTAATCATTACAGTACTTTAATAATCTCTAAAATATTAAAATTAACAAACAAAAATTTAAAAAGTTCAGCTTATTTTAAGTATAATTCGTATAAACGCGAGCATGTAGTAAATTAACAAATTTACTTTGTGTCTATTATATTCTAGAATATAGAAATAATCTTTTCACTTGTAAATCATTTCGAAAAATGATTAAAACACATTTTAAATGTACAGTGGAAATATTTTCTTACGCATTTTTTCTTAGTTTTTAAATTCAGTTTGTTACGAGTGATCGACTTTTCATTCCATATTTCTGAATACTTTTTTAAATAAAATATTGACCCAGTTTTTAATTTTAATAATGTAATACTTCTGAGAATTTCTTTTCCATACACATTCATACGGATATATAGCCAAACTAGTAGAAGCATGCTATGATTCGCTGGATCAACTGGAAAGCGGGAATCGAGAATCTTTGAATTGAATTACGAATCTTTGAATTAGGGAAATAAAAAAAATGATAAACATGCCTATAAACGCGGCCAGTAGGAAGTTTATAAGGCATCAGCCGGTTTTAGATACTGCCAAAAATAAGGTGAGACACTCCATACAATGGATTATTAAAAGCTCCTATTGAAAAAATATTGTGATGGTAGGCCCAAATTAAAACATTACAAATTTGTGACATATGCTCCTTCGTTTTAAGAGATCTGGGAATAAGCAATTCATTGATCATACTTCCAGAGCAATATGTAATAAAAAAACACATGTTCCAAATGGGTATTAGTACGCATCCAATATGTAGTATAGTGCGAAAAAGGTATATTCTAAGATTAAGAATGCAGAAATTCGGTAACATATCGCTTCGCAAAGGCCTGAAGTGGAATTAGATGACTCGAGTAATTTAGTACAGGTAGAATATATAGTATTTTACACGTAATCAACAATCATTAAAAAGTTTTAATTGAAAATAAATTCAATTAAATTATGATTGTGCGGTTCCAAATTTCAATAATACAATTTGATCTGTATAGACAATTTTTTTTATATTAAAGTTATTCTTTAGGGAGTGGATACCCTTAACGATCGATGAGTAGGACATGAACGCAGGAATTTGTGAACATTTGATTTAAAAGCCTGGATGCCATAAAATTTTGGAAACATACAGAAGTACGCGAGATAAACGTTTCTCCGACCAAACGTAAATTCAACACAATGCGAGTGTGAAAAGCTAGCTAGTCGCGTATTAAGTGGGAATACTGGAATTCAATAAGAATATTGGGCATAATGCTGGCGAAATCAGCAGAACAATTACCATGATATCTATAGAAGACTATTGATACCTTAGTATGGTGGTGATTTCAGCTTATCGCAATTTATTTTATGCTTGTTTGTAAAAAGATGCAGAATGAAGGCGATGTAATAAATTTAGCGTGTAATAAATTCGTCGAGAAGTGAACCTATAGTTCTTCGTACACACAATCATGATTTTGGGAAATTATTTGTTAATTGAGGTGGGGTGGGGCATTCAACTCAAATTTCTCGTAAGCTCAAATTGCGTATATTTAATTCAAATTGTTTATTGACAGTAGTGTATGACTGAAATGACGAAATCACGAATATCATGTCATACATCAAACTTTTCTGCAATAGGTACCTTAGACTCATATTAAGAATATAAAATGAAATGAAGAAATAAGGTATGATACCGGTTCACGGGCAGTTTTTCTGCTTTTTCGTATTCAATGGTATCAATATGCAGATAATGGTGTATACCAAAGTTGTATATATATTTAATATATATATATTAATATTGTTATTTTGATAAGTACTACATAAGTCTACTATTGTAGAAACATTTCTTTAAATTTCTCATACATAAAGTTCATGTAAATATATTTGCTTCAGTTATTGGGATAATACAAAAAACGAATTTAAAGTACCATATGCATGAGCAAAATTGATATAAATTATCACAGAATTTACATAAATCACAAATTATATGCCTAAATAAATAAATTCAACTCAAATTTTTGTTTGGATATACAAAATCGTACAATGTAAATACGAGACTAGTACATATAATAATATCTAACCATGTAACTAATACGGAAGCTCCATTGATTTCAGTTTCGTTATGTAATTACAAATTGATTTAAAATAAGGTATTTGCTTTTAATATATATGAACCTCATATAAAATGAAATTGGTTTATTATGAAAACACTAGATACAAAATTTAATTCCTAGCAATAGTATTAATAGTAGATCAATAGTATTTTCTAAAACAAAATTCGAAATAAACAGAATGATATGGAAATGAATAGTAGATATACGCGCATTTTGGAGTAGATCTACGAGTATTTGAACTAAAAATTAAGGTGAATAGTAAGAACCCTTTCAATCATAATAAATATTTATCGTCAAAATGTAAATTCTACGTTGGAAAATGGTTATATAACGGTTATACAATTTTGTTAGATAACGGTTAAGGTTTGAAAGCGTTGACATTACGTTTAAAACACATTGATACCACGTAGACAGCTGGTTAATGCCCCGGTTATAAGACTGATACTGCAACGTTCTTATTAACGTTTTGTATCGTTTATGTTAAACGTTATTGTAATTTTTATATATAATGTATTTATACGAGATACATATTGTGATTATATAACGCGGTAACAACGTTAAGTTAACAAATAAAATACTTTTCAAATCACAAAATTCAGTTTGCTATTTAAAACTGAAGAATTTCAGCAAAGGGAGCAAAAGGAAATTATACACCACCAAATAAAAATATTCTGGAGTAGCTTGAAAGTTAGACATATCCCACTGATATGGAGAGAAGTAAGTCATCTTCAAAAGTGTGTGTGGACATCACCAGCAAATTACATATAAAAAGACAAATTAATATTAAAAAATAGCATTTTATTTGTCAATTCCAAATTATACATATTAAAATTTCATTTAATATTAAGTATTTAAGTTATTTCAAATTAAACATCTTCAAATTTCATTTAATATTAAGTATTTAAGTTTCCATTTTAATTTTAAAAATTTCAAAGTCAATTTTCATATTCAATAACCATCTTAATTTGACGAAATGTAACTTGGTTTCTATGATGGCAAAATAAAACGTTACTAAAACGTGTACATTTAAATCAAAAATTTCTAGTTAATTTTCAACGTGTTACCAATGTTGGTAAAATATTGTCACAATACATACACGTTACAATAAACTATAAAATAACAAAGTTTTAATAAGGTTGACATAAAACGTTAGTTACACGAAAAATGTCAACATGATTTGTTTACACGTTGAGACAACCGTTAATATGGTGACGGTTTAACGTAGTTTATATAAAAAACGTGTTCCAACCGTTGCGAAGTTCTAAGTTAAACCAAAACATTTAGAGAACAGTCTATTTACGTTATTATTTAACAAATAGGTTTATTGTTCAACTTTGTGATATAATTGCTACTAGGGTACTGAATAATACATATATTCAATCGGATACATTGTCGTGTATCGTTTACGTGTGAATTTTACTCATGCACTACTTAGCAACGACTATGTGAAAAAATTGGTATAAATGTAAAATTAATATATACATATTTATCGAAGACATGGATACGATAATTTCGTTTAAAATATTTCAAAATTTAATTCATGTCAAATTAATGTCGACAACGTGGACTTTACCGACTTGCAAACTGAGCAAAAACCATAGAAATAATAATATATTGATTTAAATGTACTGTGCATAATAATCCAGTATATAACAAAACATGGTGCATGAAGTCGGGTTTCGTATGGACTTTGCAACTTCAAGCACAAATTAAAATTTTCGTAAACACACTCAACATGATTTACCTCCAACGGTAACTCGACGATACATGTCAGTATTGACGTGTCAGCAAAAAATATGGTAATAATGTCGTGTTCATTGACAGCTTGCAAAAAATATGACCAATAAAATAAGTAGTACTTTTAATGGGATAATTGTTTATGGTTCTATATTTTCCTGTAGGTAAATTTTCATTATATAGTCATCGTACTACTGGTATTTAATCAGTTCTTAAGTGGTTGATTCCACTATAATAAGCTAATGTATAAAACAAATGTACTAACTGAGAGACGCTGTTATACTGAATAAATCAGGGTTATTTTATATATTGTTCACACTTCACTATTCATAGGTTAAATGATCGCAAATATATGCATTGTTTTATAAGATATATTCTTCAGTATATTAGAAGGACATACAAAGTAATATGGAAGAATCCTAAAGCAAAAAAAAAAAATAGTATAATATTCTGTTTTTTCTTTGCTACACTATTACTAGGCCCTGGGAACGTAGTTTAAAGGGTCTATTGTATTTGATTCCGTTAATATGACGCTAAGAAATAAACATCTCAGAAAAAAAAAAATTACACAGAAGTGCTTATAATTGCAAAAAAATTTGATTTAAGCATGTCCGTCCGTCCGTCCGTCTGTCCGTCCGTCTGTCCGTCCGTCTGTCCGTCCGTCTGTCCGTCCATCTGTCCGTCCGTCTGTCCGTCCGTCTGTCCGTCCGTCTGTCCGTCCGTCGAGATATCACTATGAAATTTTGCACGTATCAGTTTTATCTGATTTTTGAGGCTAATTTCGAAGATGAGAAAAATTGGAGTACTCCTTCAAGTACCTCCCATACAAACTTTTTACTCCTTTTTT
>JANSTX010038876.1:0-13065 GCA_027564355.1 Penthetria funebris | reverse complement strand
ATTCTCATATCATTCTTATACAATTAACATAAAAATTTAAGTTAAAAAAAAAATAAATAAATTTTAAAAATACAAACAAAAACAAACAAAAAATAGAATCAACAAAGAAATTGTATAAATAACATTATCATATAAAATATTTCACAAAATACACGAAAAAACAGCAAATAAGCAAAAAAAATTACAACACAACGGTAAAGTCAATAATTTATTTGAAAACATTAAGCAGAAAATAACACGTTTTTTTTTTTTTAAAAACAAAAAAAGATACAAAATCTTTTGTCTGTTTTTTATCTATCCTTTTGTTCGTTTTTTTTAAAAAAATATTAGAAATGGTTTTCATTACAGTACATAATATTTTTTTAAGCTCAATTTTTTAATAAGTTGAAAGTTATCGTAAAAGCATTTTAATTTTTAGTATTTGTGTCTTTGTTTTTTTTTTTTAAATTTTTATAAAAATGCAAATAGTTTTCTCTTTTTTAAATGTAGATAGTTTTTATTTTATTCCATATTTTAAATTTATAATTAATTCATTATTTTTTTTTTTGCTTTTACATCTTTTATGTTTTTTCTCAGTCTCTTTGTGGGTTTAAATAGGCTAATTTTTAAGTTTAATTTAATAACTCTAAGAAAGTCTTCGTCAAATTTAAAAAATAAGAACAAATACAAACAACATTTTTTAAAAAGTAGCAAAAAAAAAAAAAAAATTGTATAAATTTAATATTAAGATAAATTATTTTTCTGTGGAACCGCGACTGTGTGTTAAGAAAGAAAAAATTATAAATTATTTTGTGCATTTATTTTGGTCTATTATGAATGTATGCATTACTTTTATGAAAAACAATTAAAAAATTAGTTGTAATTCACAATTATTAAATTCATTAAATCTTAGTTTAGAAAATATCAAATTTATTCTATGAACCCCATAATATACAAACAAATAACTGATAACTTATATGTTTATACATTGTTTTTGTAGAAAAAAATATTTTTAATTAAATCACTTAAATGCTGATAATATATTTTTAAAATTTTATTCAAAATCAAAAAGGAACTAAGAAAAAACTAAACAAAAAGATAATTAAAATTTCTTAAAGCTACAAAATTTGATCTTAAATTCAAATATATATTTTAAATTTATTTAACAAAAACTTTCAGAGAGGAATCATTAAAATTTATTTGAAGAAATCTATTCTCTGGGTCAATTGTTAATTGGGTCTATAACAAAAATATAAGCGCGGTCAAAGTGTTCGAAAAAACAAAAAATAAAATAGAAAGCTAATATGATCAGTCGATTGTGCATTTATTTCAGTTTATTATGCAATTATACATTATTTATTTTATGAAAAAAATTTAAAAACATTTTTTCTCTCATATAATTCAAAATTTTTAAATTCATTAATCGTCAGTTTAGAAAATATAAAATTTATTCAATGAGCCCGATATTATTACTTATCTTTACCAACACATATATTCATTTTGTAAAAAGATTTTAATTTAAATCACTTCAATTTAAATAACCTAAATTTAAAATTTAATTTAAAAACAAGAAAGGGGAAAAAAACTATACGAAAAAAGATAATAAAAATTTAAAAAGATACCTTTTTTTTGTTGTTTCTTAAAGCTACAAAATGTCATCTGAAATTTAAATATATAAGAAACGTGTTTATTTTAAATTTATTTAACGAAACTTTTAAAGAGGAATCATTTAAATTTATATGAAAAAATCATTTAAAGAGTCAAAAAGAATATAAATGGTTTCAAAGTTGTTCCAAAAATCAAAAAGTAAAATAGGAATGCTAAGATGAAAAGATAAATGAAAATTGCATATTTTAATTCAGTCGATTGTGCATTTATTTCAGTTTATTATCGATTCATGCATTTTCTTTTTATGAAAAAAATTAATCATATAATTGAAATTTTTTAAATTTATTAATTGTCAGTTTAGAAAATATTAACTTTAGCCAATGAACCCGATATTATTACTTATCTTTGCCAACACATATGTTAATTTTGTACAAAGTTTTTATTTTTAATCACTTAAATGTGAATAACATAAATTTAAAATTTATTTCAAAAGCAAAAAACAGGAAAAATTAAAGAAAAAGATAATGAAAAATTAAAAGAGATCTTTTTTTGTTTCTTAAAGCTATAAAATTTCATTTTAAATTTAAATATATACGACACGGTTAATTACAATTACATTTTTAATGACTCATTTGAAAATCATTTTAAAACCATTTTAAAACATAGCTAACGTTGGCATTGCAATTTAAATTGGTGCAGATTTCGTTCGGTTAATTGTGCTTCATTTCAAACATGGATGATATAGGATGGCACAACGATATTAAATTGAACATATATGTGATGTGAACTCAAATAATTAAAATTATAATTTATCATCAGAACATTAAGGCATATTGCCGTTACCTAAACAGAAATTATAAAAATTAAATTTCAATAGAAAAACTGCACTCACGACAGTTCGTCTGTGTTACGACAGTTTTTTTTTTTTGTTACGAGCGTCCATCTTTTACGACCGCTTTGATCATATTCCAGTGTTCACGTTAGCTAACTTTTTATGTTACGTTAGTGCTTTGTACACAGTTTTTTCTGTTATAACCGTTCTTTCTGTTACATCAGTCCTTTCTGTTGCAACAGTCGTTTCTGTTGCAACAATCCCTTCTATTATAAAACGCATTCGTTAAGGTGAATCGATCTACTACGTGAGTTGTCCTGTTACGCAAGTCCTTCTGTTACGACATTTGTTTTGTATTAAAAAAAAAACCATGAGTTTCAACAGTTCATATTTTTTTGTCACCTATTTCAACAAAAACAATTTCTTTAATTATTATAAAAATTGTCAAGTCGTACTTTGCATTACTTACATATTAATACAATAATTATTAATGTTAATGACATAAATACCAAATGGAAGTTACTAAATTAAATTAAAATAATTATTTTATAACATATTAAATTATCTATTTGTGCTGTTATCAATAACAAATATAGTTGTATGATTTATAATTTATTATTAATAAAAAAGCCCATATTTTGTGCCATAATATCCGAACTATTTATATGAGTAGATAATATAAATAAAAAAGTAAACAAAAAATTATTGCAAATATCGTTAAAATCAATTGTCCACAAAGCGATTGTTGAATATATGGCATTTCAGAAGAATTTTTAAATATGCTTGTATTATACCATTCGTAATCGATTGATAATTTCGTTACTGGTGAATTATGAAGAAATTCACCAAACAAATACTAAGTTTCTAGTTTTATCATTATCCAAGTCATTATCTAACCGTTAGGCCACGAGAGCGCATATGGCGCCAATACGATGTTAATTTGTCGCGTCAAATATGCATGTTGTTACATGTAAACTCAAATAACTATAATTGAAATTTGCCAACTGGAAAATATAGGATCTATCATAATTATCCAGTTATGCATTTGAATATTTCAATAGAGTAGTGATCAAATCCCTAGCTACCTAGTTTGTTGTTGAATTGTTAACATCATTTTTTTAGCCTCGATCACACGTCATTACTGACATATACCGTCATCACTCAACTTAATGTATCCTTCCTGAATACAATACATACTGCATTCAACCTACTTACTATGAATTGTGGTTAATGTATTGTCATCTATTTGATGGGTTGAAGCTTCCTTCGTTATATATTAATATACGGTTTGCAATGTTAAATGAACATGACATGTATTTTTTAATTTTTACCAAATTAAATTATTTTAATCTTATATTAATATAAAAATAAAAGAAATATTTTTGATAAGATTTTCAATTAGAACTTGTGGAACGAACACACATGGTTTCAAGAAATTCAGTAGAACTTAAAAATAATCATATAGAATTAAATTTAGTAAGTAATTATTAATATAAATCGCATGTACTTATGCAGAAATAAAATGCTATCGTATTAAGTTCATACAACATTTAATAATCTGCTGAGAAATAGTGGTAAGCCTATCATTTAGGCAAATCTTAGAATTTTAGATATACTTGATGATTGAATCGTTATTAATTTATTAGATAATCATCCTATTTAATAGTAAAACGAATTATGTTTGGTTTCTACTATACATTTGACAAATAAAAAAACTGTGTGCAGTAATTTGCTGAAAATCGTCAGTCTGCATCATTCTTACTATTTCGACAAAGGTCATTCAGGATCATGGTCAGGTCGCATCGTGATATTATGAACAAGGGCATACATAAGGCCTCTAATGAATCACGACTCACAAATATGGACCGGTGCTCCGACGACCACCCTTGGCTTTCTCGACAGAATTCAAAGACGAACCTTTCGACTTATAGGTAATGAAATAATCATCGGTCATATAGATTCTCTTCATCGTGGGCATGGGCAATGTAAGGGCGCTAACACACTTTTCTATAGATATTATCATGACAATTGATTTGCTGTGATTACCAACATTATGCCAAATATTCGGGTATTTCCACTAAATAAACGACTAGCTCGGTTGTCACACTCGCATTCTGTTGAATTTACGTTTAGTTGCACACTAAAATTTCGCGGCACGTTTATGTCGCGTACTTCTCGTCTGTGAAACCATCTTTCTGAAAACGTGTTTCCTAAATTTTACGGCCTCCAGGCATTTAAATCAAATGTTCACAAATTTCTGCATTCATATCCTTCTCCTCGATCGTTATGAGCAAAATAAAATGTTATTTTATGTTTTGAACAGTAAAGGGTGACCACTCCCTAAAGAATAAATTTATTGAAAAAGAAAACACTAACCTATTTGTAATCATATATCAGATTCGTTTTGCACAATCCGGCGAACGAATTTAACATTGTAGGCGAAAGGTTCACCAATGGTTGCCAAATATTTTCTTATTTCGTATTATAGACGTTGATTTTGGATTTATGTTGATTCAAGACAATTTTTAATTAATTTAAGTGCTATATGATTTTATTAATAATTAATGCTAGTACGAGTTATGCCACGAAAAAAAAAAAATTAACAAATAGTTTTATTTTTATTTTTTAAAAACTTAATCGCAAACAAGTTTTTATGCCACAAATATTTATAAATCACGTTTTGATACTTAACATACATTTTTAAAAACAGCACAAATTGACAGCAAAAACAAAAATAAATTAAAGTAAATTTTTAAATGCTTTTGAAATTATTTTAAAACTCAGGATACGAAATGCTTTTGGCTATTTGTAAAATATTAGAAAAAAAAAAAATTAAATAAAACATTTTTATATGTAAAATTAATTAAGGATATTTTTAAAGATAATCTTCCAACAAAAAAAAAAAAGAATAGAAAAACATTATTAATTTTATTTTAATTTAAATATTTTATTAAAATATTAAAATTGCTATCCCATTACAGTTAATATGGTTCATACCATCACAGTATTTCATGAGATCATATCCTTTATTATTGAACAATTTTCATTTTATTTTTCGCTTAATACCATGTAATATTAATAGTAAAAGTTAGTTAAACTGAGTTCTATATTCAGATGCTCCTCGTGTATTGCGGCAATAAATCATTCTATAATAACTCTTACAGGATACAGATCCCTAACATCCAGATTGAATTAATGTATTTTTTCTACTAGGCTGCATCAACAATTAACCTCGAAAATGGGCGGTCACTCAAGGGCGCGCACGGAAGATTATTTTATTATTGAATTGAAATGATTTAATGGCAAGGGGTAGTTTTTCGATTACCTATGGAAATTATTTAGACTTCACAGTGTTAGTGGAACAACTGGGGTCACAAATATAGTCCTTATCAATTATGTTAACTTATCTCATCTTCATAATTTTTGCAAATATTCAGATAAATGCATAAAAAAGGAATATGAAGTTTATTATTAATAACCTGTAATTTTATCGAGACATATCAGTTTAATTTGAAATCGAATGTTTGTCATTGATAGAGTACCGTAAATAGATTGGATTTAGTAACGATTCAATATTTTATAAACAAATTTCAGTATTTTGAAAAATACCATTATGATCTTATGAATAACTAACAGTAACTAATGATGCACCAGTGATGATAATTTTATTATTTTAAAAAGATTTCATAAAATATTAACGGTATAAAGAAAATTTTAAAATATATTATGTATTTGGGCTTATTAATGAAATAAATGATTTATTTACGTAAAACTCCAATTCCAATTTTTATGGAAAACGTATGTTTATTATGTTTAGTGGTTGTTTAGAGATTTAAATATTGAAATCTAAATTGAATAATTATATATGCTATGGCAAAACTAAGCACAGCATATTTTTTGTTCTACCATACATTATTATTAGAAAATTAAAAATTAAAGTAAATAAAATAACACAAAAAATAAGATAAATGAAATAAGGTAAAAAAATGTATATTATTAAAATAAAGTTACATTTTTAATTTTTAATAGTTTCATTTTTTAGAATACAAATCGTTAATGATGGCGACTCTTCCCAATGACATTTTTTAAAGTGTCTCTATTTAGAACCGTTTGCGAGCAATTAAAATTTTTGTTTTGATGAAAAACGTTGGTACATTTCACAGGTTTGTGGATTTGTATTAGATCATAATGTTCCGAAGATCTATTTTATTTAAAATGCAAATATCTCGGCAACAGGTTATATACAGAGTTTTCATGTCAGGATGAAATATGTAGAATGTCGTTCTGCATCTTTTACAATTAAAAGCGATGCTAACATCCTTGTAATCACACGAGTTTTTCTAGTTTTATTAGATTAATTGTTACAGCAGAATATCTAGCATATGTGTATAAAATGTAATAGGCATTACTTCGTATTTTACCGTTTACTCCATATCTTCATATCTCCAACCGTTTACGAAAAATTGAAAATTTTATTTTTAATTAGAACTGTTGAAGAAATTGAAAATTTACACGCTGATATTTAACAAACAAATTTAACATACTTGTATCAAGAAGAGACGTTGTGAATAATTGAGAAAGCATGTGGGCTTTCTCGTATTTATTATTTAAATATCGAATCGTGTCTATAACCGTCCAAGACATTTCTATAGCTGCATGCTTACTAGTCTTTATTATTTAAATATCGAGTCGTATCTATAACCGTCCAAGGAATTTTTATAGCAATGTGATTTGGCTTACTAGTCTTTATTATTTAAATATCGAGTCTGTATCTTTAACCGTGCAAGATATTTTCTATTATTATCGTATAATATGTATACGTATAGTTATGTTTTCCTGATACATTTCTTAAAAATTGAAAATTTACACGCTGATGATTAACAAACAAATTTAGTATACTTGTATCAGGAAGCCATAATACTGACGTCGTAAATAATTGAGAAAGCATGTGTGATCTTTCTCGTAATTACTATTTAAATATCGAGTCGTATCTATAACCGTCCAAGATATTTTCTATTATTATCGTATAATATGTATACGTATAGTTATGTTTTCCTGATACATTTCTTAAAAATTGAAAATTTACACGCTGATGATTAACAAACAAATTTAGTATACTTGTATCAGGAAGCCATAATACTGACGTCGTAAATAATTGAGAAAGCATGTGATCTTTCTCGTAATTAGTATATAAATATCGAGTCGTGTCTATAACCGTCCAAGACATTTCTATAGCAATGTGATTACTATTCTTTATTATTAGGTGAGACAAGGGTGAAGAGATGAATTCAATATTGAGATGAATTCAATATTTTCACATTTCATCTACCCTGTGAACACATATATGGTTACTAAAAACTTACAAATCATATTTTAGTTTTTAATCATGAATTTAGATTTTTTTTACCATAATATCAGATAGTTCATAGTGTAATTTACATATATACTTAGATGTATAATATAATTATTTATAATTACACTAAAATGCAAGAGTCACTCGAATATGACCGATATAGTAAAAATGCATTGTATCAAAATTTGTTATTATTTCTGTATTGTGAACACCCAGTTTGATATCAGTTTTAGATAGGAAAATTTTGTAGTTTATACAAACAAGCAATTTTTGTGTATTATAGATTGTGTACACTCCGCTTCTGGGATAACAAATTTACATTAAAATACAATAAATAACTGGAAAATTATTGTCATATTTCGAAAAACTCGAAGGCTAACAAGGTTGATTGAGATATGTTATCATATTAATACTACATTATATCAATAAATGGCCACAGTATCAGTAATATAAATAAATAAAATATCTTGGTGTAACATTAATTTATATGGGATAATGGGATCAAAAGACGAACTTTTGATATTATATACCATTTTCATATGATCTACAATGAAAAATAGAGCAGACAACAAAAAAAAACAGATTATCTGAAGTAACTTTTAGAAAGATCTATGCTTTCGATATTCTTACAACAAATGAAAGGGATCATAATATTGAAACGTAAAACGGTGGTGAATATATTTGAATAAACTTCACTCTGAAATACTGTGATAGTAGACCCTTAATGCATGCAGATAAACAATAGATACCCAATGAATATTTATTGTTTAGAACTAATTGATGAGTTATGCAATAATAATGGATAGCTGTTTCATTATTAACAGAGATGTAAACTTTGGGATGTGTCTGATTTATAACATCGAATAAAATCATATTGTAAATATTAAAACTATATATTTAATTATAAGCTCACGTGGAGCTATCCTACACCAAATATTCAATAGGTGGCCGACGTGAGACGTGTCGAATACCGAATAAATTTTCAATTATAATATTACTTTCCTGATGTGAACATCTAACATCTATTAGTAATACCTTAAGCAAACACGATGAGTAACTATAATAGGTAACCTTTGGAATATACGTAACTATAATCTTTCTCTTAAACAATTGTATTTACTTAAAATTAGCGTATGATTTTATTCACCATTGTCTTGTTCTATTTGGATGAAATATAGTCCCAAGTATTTTCTATAATTGGAAATTAAAAATACGAATAATCGAGGTTAACAACCTTTGCTGTAATTAATTAATTACTGATGGCTATAAAAAATTCTAGAAAAAAATTACGTTTAGACTAGGGATAATGTTTTGATTTAATTACAACATAAATATTTCATTTTTATATATATTGGGTACCCAAATATTTATAAGTTCAACTGATAAGCATTTATATCGATTAATAAAGTTAAATAAACTTTTTGTCATTCATATACTCGAATATATAAATTGTAATTCACTTAAATACTTTAAGCATTCGTTAACTTAAAACAGAGATTGATACAATAAAATAAAGATCATATACAAGTACATAGTTTAATTATACTCGCATCGATATCAATTTGATAGTCTATTCAGAAACAAGTGTATACAATGGTATAGAATCAATTTTTAAATTTAAATACTAAATCAAGTGCATTGAATTTTAAATTATTAATTCAAAAATAATTAATAAGTAGCTTTTTTAAATAATTGAACACAAAATATTGGTTAATTATGAGTGAATTGAAAACTGCAACCCCAAATTTTACCGAACATAATGAATTAGCATCTGAAGGGGTAAGTGTGTATTACCGTAATGTATACTGAAAGTGAATATATTAATTGGTTCAAATGATATAACTGTTAGAAAGTCTGAAAAATATGAAAAAAAAAATCTTGTTTAAATTGCGACTAGTCAAATATTATATTGATAATAATTTCATTTACAATTAAACAATTCATTTGGTATTGAAATCTATAAACTTGAATAGAAATATGCAATAAAAATTGTTGTACGTAGTAATGCCTACGACATTTTATATACATATGCTAGATATTTTGCTACAGCAATTAGTCTAGAAAATCGAAAAAACTCGTGCTATGACAAGCATGTTTACATCGCTTTTAATTGCAAAAGATACGCATCGACTTTCCACATATTTCATTCTCGAACACGAAACCTCTATCTATAAACGTTTCCAAGATATTTGCATTTTAAATAAAATAGACCTCCTGAACATCATGATGTCCTAATATAAATTCACAAACCTATGAAATGTACCAACGTTTTTCATCAAAAACAAAAATTGCAATTTCACGTAAACGATTCGAGATAGAGACATATGATGAGTTAGATTTAATTCGAGGTATATAACATATAATCATTGAAAATGTTGATTTTATTAAACACGCATTATTGATTAATTGATAAGTTCAATTATACAATTACCATCCCCCATGTGTATATACAATCATATATAATCATTTCAATTGAAAATAGTTCTTAATTTTAATTTTCAACTGTTTCAACTTTACTAGAATGGTGGACAAATAATATTTGCAACAGATGATTGGTTTGCTACGGCCGAGAATATGTTAAATGATTCGGCACCAATTTTTATACGTGATAAATATACAGAATTTGGAAAATGGATGGATGGCTGGGAAACTAGAAGAAAACGTAAGCCTGGACATGATTGGTGTATTGTAAAATTAGCGGCTCCATGTATAATTACAGGTTAAATAAATTATAATCAATATATTTGTACAAATAATTTTAATAGTTATTCATTCTTTTTAAAAATATAGGTTTAACAGTTGACACAGCATTTTTTACTGGAAATTTTGCACCAATAATATCTGTACAATCGACATTTTTAAATGAAAATGGTAATTTTTTTTTCTACCGTAAATTTACAAATAACTTTTTAAAAACTTTTTATTATTGAAATTGACAAATTTTATAGATAGAAAAATGTTACCCAAACGTATTAACAAAATGGGAACAGAGTGTAGTGAAGCTGATTTGAATTTAATTTCGAAATTAAAAAGTGAAAAATGGCTCGAAATTCTGCCGATGACAAAATTACTACCGGGCTATGAGGAGACAAGAAAAACTCACGTTACAATTATTTCAAATAAATTGTGTACATATTTAAGGATTAACATCTATCCAGATGGAGGTATTGCTAGATTACGTGTTTATGGGGATGTACAACCAAATTTACACAAATTACAGAATAGTAAGGCGGAAATAGATTTAATAGCATTAGAAAATGGTGGTGCATGCATAGATTATTCGAATGCTCATTATGGGCATCCAAAGAATTTAATAAAACCGATGCGAGGAATCAATATGGGCGATGGATGGGAGACAATGAGACGTTTGGACCGTCCACCAATTTTAAAGTGTGACAAAAATGGTATACTTCAAGTACCTGGTTGTGAATGGGCAATTATAAAAATGTGTTCATTGGGTTACATTAATAGTATTATGGTTGACACAAATCATTTTAAGGGCAATTACCCAGATAGTGTTAAAATTGAAGGTACTAATTTAAAAGATGAAGATACATTACAGTCTGCAAAATGGGAAACCATATTAACTTCACAAAAATTGTCGGCTCACAAAGAACATTACTATAATGAGGAAATAAATGGTGGTAATAATTGTTATAATTATTTGAAAATTATTATGGCACCTGATGGTGGTATTTCACGAGTTAGAGTTTATGGTCACTTGAAAAATGAGTAGAAAATGATAACAGAAATACACGTTTTCCGACTGATGCCCTTTAGAGGGATTATCATTTTTTCGATTTTCTCAAAAAAATTGCAATTGTAATTACACCATTGATTGTTGTTGTATTCATATAAATGTATTGTTATTAAAATATTATTTAAATAAATAAAACATAAATGAATTTAAATTGTTATTATTTTCCACTTATTATCAAATTTGAAGACTTGAGTTTTATAGTTTTGAAAATTTTAGATTAGGCTATAGAAAATGAATTTTACTCAAAAACATAATAAGTATCTCGTTTCATTAGTTAACTTATAATCGTGACCACATAAGTATAACCGTACGACCTAAAGTAGGAAATAAAAACAACTAAACATTTTAATTAAAATTAAATCCTTAAAATTAAATCAAACTAAAAAAGATATTCCACATAAAGCTAAATTTCTTGTTAAAAATTTCTCTTTAAAATATCTCTGAACTACAAAAAAAAAGTAAAGTAAATTTAGTACCAGGCGGAGCAGGAACATTAGAAATTATTTAAAAATATTTAAGAGTATCACTGTTGCCGCAACCAGAAGCAAAATAAGTGCCCTATTTGAATAGTTTTCGCAACTTATTATCGTCAAAATACATAGGTTTTACCGTTAATTAAAAGAAAATCGTATTATGTGATTTTTCAGGATTCAGTACGATATATTATTTTGCATCAGGATAATACTTACGAGCACCTATGTAAAAAAAAAAGGCGTTTTTGTAAATTTTGGATTAGGCTATCAGGAACGATAAGTGGTATTTAAACATTAAATTTTATCACTTGTTTTACTTCTGGGTATATACAATGAATTTTACCCAGAATAAGTACATCTTTTGATAAGCTTGCTTAAATTATTATCGTGAGTTACATTTACTATTATCGTGAAACCGCACAAGAATTACCGAATTACCGTAAAGTTATAATACATTAGATTACATTGCATATATGCAGTGAAATAAAGTTGTTAGACGTAATAAAATTAATCTAAATATTTTGCTCTCAAACTTTAGACATTTTTAAAGTTGATAAGGTGCAAGAAGATCTATACAGTTCTCGTCGGTAGTAAAATTTGAATTCAAATTAAGTTGCTATATCCTGAATATTGAAAATAATTGTAGTTGACAAATTGAAATAAACTCAACTACACCTTAATTGGGCTTATTTAATAAGAGCCATAATATATATGTTAATTGGTGGGAAGGGGCTTAAGGATATGGTACATCACGACAAAATTTTGAATAAAACAATAATCGTTTTCTTTACTTACTATTCTCTCTCGGTGTCTCTATCTATATCTGTCTTTATCTCAAACTTATATTATGAAAAGAATAGTTTTTAATTTATTAAATTATTGTCAAGAAATTAAAATATTTTCGGCTTCAAAATGAATATTAATAATTAATTTAGTATTTTTAAATTATTACTTAATTTTTTACATTTTTAAATAAATTTTGTGTTTTACTTTTACTATAATAAAAAATTATTTTAGGCAATAATTATTAAATAAAATGCCAACGATTTTTGCAATTTTA
>JANSTX010038875.1:0-30252 GCA_027564355.1 Penthetria funebris | reverse complement strand
AAGTTTCATTTATTATATATTGTACATATTTACATCATATATTATTTAAGGGTATACTTTTTTGATATTGCCTAAAGATAAGAGGGTTAAGCAATAAGAAAAATTGCAAAAAATAAGGGCTATTATTTTATATACAATGTAAGTACTACTATACTTACGTTTCATACGAACTTATATATATATATATTTATATTAAATAGCACAAATAGGGGAATAATATAGGTATTGATGAAAATAAAAATATTTCAATTAGATATCTCAATAAGGGTAATTTAGTCAATTAATTTATGCATATTATTAAATATTATGTTTTCTTGTTTATCGTTCAATTGCTTTTAAAACATTTTATTAATTTAAATTTTCATCAGGGCAAGTTTAACTGAAAATCGAATGATCATTCTCACAAGCAATCATTTTAAAACTTCTTAAATATTTAAAAACCGCTAGCAATTTGGAATTTGTCGAGACTATCTAGTATCCATATGTTATAATAGTATATTCGATAAAATGACTATGATTTCTTAACTAAAGTAAAAAATTGAAAATGCTACTTTTAAATACAAGGTTCTTGTAAAAAAATTATTAGCAAAATAAGTTAGACTATTAATTATATAAAATAATTATTATTATATATTATAATTAAACTTTAGTATATATTTAAAAAAATTGAAATTAATGCTGTATGATTAGCACTCTTTATACTCTCGAACGCTAGATGTAAACATATCAGATATCTATAATGTGGGTAGTCTAAAATAAACATTTTCTTTTGTATCAGATACTTTCGTGGATACTATTGGTGGTCTTCACCCAACTATCGACAACCAGATACTGTAACGTATCTAATAAAAGACAGATCAAAAGAATTATTTCCAATCAATCAGAAAGCTACATAACTTATCAGCTTAATACTTAGTAGCTTTAAAAGAAAGTCTACATTTAAAAAATAAATAAAAAAAATGAAACTTTCATTAGCATGAACTGCCATAGAGATATAAATTGACATCAATAAATAAAAGTTGAGAGTAATTGAACTATGAAATTTTCTAAGAAGATTTACTAGACTTTTAGTTTAACATTTTTATGTTTATCCTTGCTTATGTTTCAGAGACAGGAAATAGGATCAAAAAAAAAATTTATTAATTTGTCTCTGTTACGAAAAAAAAAAAAAAACAAAACAAAACAGAAAAAAAAACTCCTGAATTATATCAAAATCGTTGAATATTGGAAGAAGTTTAAATTGGCTTCAAAAGTAATATTCTTAATATGAAAATATAGCCAACAAAATACCAAATTATTATAAACTATAAGTTTCATAAAACGCCTACAAACTTTTTATTTATTTAAGAATGCAGCCTCACATATATTAAGCTTATAAATTTGTCAAAACATTTTTGGAGATCAGAAACAAGAATTATTATCTCAATGTAGGATTTTAAAGCCAAATTTTTAATTAAATTTTTTGTTAGCATATAATAACATAAACACAATTTATTATATCATAATTTACAATTCACAATTCAAATTCTAAGAACAATCAATTGTTCTCATTTCAGAGTTTGGAATATAGAATTATGGGATTTATAATAACTATGATATTTCAGTTCGAACATTATTTCAGACAATTTTACGTCAAATTCCACAAATCAGTACTAAAGTCATATACGAAGTCAATTTTGATAATACAAGTTTTAAGTTACAATACTTCGATAATAATAAAGTGATATGGCAACAGGTTTCCGATTTATTGGTACCGATTTAAAAAGCCATTATGAAAATAGACTTTATGCATAGGTTGTTAATTATATTTTTGCCCTTGGCAACACTAAGCCAGATGTAATCTAACGTTTTCATTAGAAAGTTTCACATTTTTAGCATAAAAGTAGTCAGAATGTTTTGAGTTACCATAACTATTTCTTCAAAAATTCATATCGGCTAATAAATGGAATTAAATCATGAATATTTTCATGTTATTATTTATTACAACATTTGACGTGGATTGTTATGTGCCTACAGTGACGTTTGAGCAACATAAGATGGTCAATGCTGAATGGTACATAACGAATTGTTTGAATTCTTCGAAAAAATCCGGTAAAAGAACAAAAAAAGACGAATCTTCCACCATCATGACAATGCAAGTGCTCACACATCGGCTCAGACAAAAGAATTTTTGACCAGCCCAAAAGCGTCGAATTGATGGGTCATTCGCCGTACAGCCCTGATTTAGCACCCAATATTTTCTTCTTCTTATTTCTACAGATAAAAATAAAATTACGTGGTCAACGAATTTTAACGCCCGAAATCACCATTGAAACATAGATGTTTATTGACTGTTTTGTGTTAGTAAATCCATCGACCATATCTTTTCGACTGTTAGAATGAATAATTAGTATTGCAAGTTATGGAAGTATTAATGTTCTTTAAAACGTTATATGATATGAGAATTTCAGCAGCATTTATTTAATAATTTTGTCATCATTTAACCGTATATGATAACATATAAGTTGCATGTAATCAATATTAATAATCAATCGTTTTTAATGATTTTTTATCCACACATTTTATTTCTGTATATAACAGAACATGTACTATATACGTATATATATTTTGTGAACATATTCAAACAGTATTTACTCATATATCTATCTACCTACCCTCGAAAAAGCAATATAAATAGTCATATAAATATATACTTTTAGTTCATATCTTAAAGTCTATAAATAAATTGCCAGAGGCTATCACATACCACTATTATATCAAGGAAATGCTCCCCAGTGTGTAATAATTTGACCAATGTCCAACTATTCGAACGACTTAAGTATCTCATAACGTGGCTAATAAGTTCCGGTTGCAATTATTTTTGTATTCGTTGATAACGCATTTTCCACTTCACACATAATATTAGAAAAATATGATATTTTATTTTATTATACCGAATAGACGTATAGAGTTGTAAAGCAATTGGATTTGCTTATTATTTATATGCATTTGTCCTAGCATCTGATCAGCAAGTAACATTAAGTAGTAGTAAATAATCATAATTCGAAAATTACTATCAAATTTTATAATTTGTCCTTTTTTTCCATTTACTTTAAGTCCTTTGAATACTTTACTAAATTATATTACCGTTCAACCCTGAAATATACATATAGATATTAATACATTGTGCAATTCAATAACAGAGAACACAGTGCAATAAAAAAATATACACTTTTATATGCTTGAAATAATTTGATAAATGTTAAGCATATATACACTCGTACACATGAAATAAATCCCTACACTTTGTAATAAAATTTTGCATTTGTACATAAATATCTACCGCAGCGGGGTAGATTACACTTTTCCATATTATATTTTGTTGGTTGTGTATAGTACGATGAATATATCTACTAAAAACTGCAGGATGAATGTCTTCAAAGGAATAAGATGGAATCAAAATAATAAAAATAATAAAAAAAATAAACCGAAAAAATACTTAAAAAAACAAGCTAAAATTTCCATTCTAAAAAATTATGTATACCCCCATTGGTGTATACAAGTCATGAACCGTGTAGTGTTTAATGGGATAAATTGGTGCCAAATCTTACATCATGTATTTTGATTTGTACGTTTTTAAAAAAGCAAGTTATCTTTAAAACATTTTCGTTTTTAAAATTATAAATTTTCTTTGTCTATTCGTATTTGTTTAATTTAAATTTATTTGAAGTGTTATTCGTGGAGTCTTCCATTAGCCTTCTAGGTGAACCTTGTAGGTTCTGATTGCAATATTTCCTGCGGCTACTTTTGAAGAGGTTAGACTAACTCTCCATTATTTTTTCCCATTTGGATTATTTTATTATATTTTACCTCCTTGTATTTATACATCTATAATTACCTGACTAGATAAACATGTAAACTACGTTCTAGAAACGCTGTTTCCAGTGTCCCTGTAAACTATACCTAAATGTATATTTTAGTTTTCATCTTTTAATTTTTTGACTGATGTCTAATTTCATTGTTATACGATATTTAAAAACATACTTACTTTTAGATTATATAATCATGTCATTATAGATGTGTCCCATTTAGGAACTTTTAAATTTATGATATCTGAATTGCTTTTAGCAGGTACTCTTCGTGATATTTATGTCGATAATATTTTACGACACAAAAAGACATAATCTTACTAATATCTTGACATTTTGCATATTATACGTATAATTTTTGTTTTTAACTTGTTCAAATTTTCGTAGCTTGCACCAGTTAAATTCGAGCATCAGTCTGAAGTTAGAGAATTAATATAATTTCATTCGTCCGTTTAATTCTTACACCTTAAGGGCACAAATAATATGACATGACGATGTGCATTTACTGTTTCCAATATCAAAAACTACGAAAATGTAAAAATCAAAAAACTGTACTGGTTTCGAATATAGTGAAACATGTAGTTGATCGGTTAAATATTTGAGCACAATTCAAAGGATTGGCATGTAAATATATACCTAGTTTATTTTTTAAATATTTATTAAGTCCACTATCGAGACACTAATCCATTTGGATTATGGTTTATGTTCATACCAAGTGTTTTATACTATGGAAACGGAAACGAGTACATCGTCCTGTGATAAATTATTCATAACTTTTGTTCATTACTTAGGCAAAAATTTAGATTAATTGAAATTTGAATAAAACTTTGTATCTTTGAATACAATTTGAAAAGATTCTTTCATCCTTGCACTGATGCCACAAGAAGGACCATGTATGTGGCTTATTACGAAATTTTTAATTCTCAATACTATTTCCAGAGTCACATCCATTTCAATATTATCTCTAGAGGCAATTGCATTTCGAATGAAATTTTAACATGTAAACAGGATATTTAAATGGTGTACAAAATCATTCTGTATTCTCATTTAAGAATGATGTTGAGAGAAAGTTCACTGACAAAAACGGAAATTAAGATATAAATATTTAATTTATTATAAAGAAATACATACATTAAAATTATATTAAGAATTATTCCAATTTAATTGCATTGGCCAATAACATGTTATTCAGGTAGCTTAAATTAAAATAAATTATAATTATAATTTAACGTCAAAAATTCAAGCAGTTAAACTCTATTTGCAGATTCATGTGAATAAATTAAATCAATATAAAATTGTATATTTGTAAAAGTTGTATATTTATAATTATCACAACTATCTAATTTTTTTACACCAGTACTAACAATTCCGTGTAAAAAATATCGATCATATTTCTTGAAAACTAATCCACCGCCACTGTCACCTTGACAAACACCTATACCTGTCAAATAACCGGCACAAAATTTATCCGAACTTATGTACTTTTGAAACGCTTGTGGCGTATCGCGTTTACATGTTGCAATGGAAACTGTCGGCAAATCAATAACTTTCAATTTATCACTTGCTTTACCACCGGATTCTAAAAGCCCCCATCCAGCAACAATACCTATATCATTTGGTGGTTCTTTTTCATTACCAAATAAATTATATTCTATACAAATTGGTACAACGTATGAACTAAATGTAATATGTTCTTTGAGAATTAGTATTGCAATATCAGATATATATAAACCACCTAAATCGAAATATCCGTGAGGTGAAATAATTTTCTTTAAATTATGAAATGATGGTTTCAATGGTTCTTTTGCATAATAATCACGGAAATTTTTAGCAGTACCAATTTGAAAATGACTTTCATTATAAAATTTATTACTATCTGAGTCCCAAAAACAATGTGCAGCTGATAATATGACTTTTGCATTTATTATTGTACCACCACATATATGGATGAATTTTCCATTTGATGAAAGATTTGAATAAACACCAATATGCCATGGTACTTTTGTATTATTTACTTCCATACCACCAATAATATTTGCAATACCTTCAGGTGTAGGTACTCCACAAGTTTGTTTACATTTTAATATAGTACCATCCCATTCACCAGTATTTTGACATCGAAAAACATCTTGATCATTTACATTAGTTTTTTCATAACCTAGTGCACATGTTATTCTAGCAATTGTATCAATTTCTAATCCCTTTCGTTCACCACAATCAATAGCCTTTCCCATATATTCACATCTAGAATTTATTGTTACTCCTGACAACGGTATAGTTGAACAATATTTTCGACATTCAGTTGAATTACTTGACCATTTTCCCATTAAACAAATATCAAATTTTTCACCAACTAGAAAATGTTTTTTATTACATAAATGCATGATATTGTCAAAATTATTAACATAACTGTCGACTTTCAATTCTACATCTGGTTGGGCCGCATAAACACTTCTTCCATTTTCCAAATGCAAAACTTTACAACTATCAACATCAATCTGAAGATTAAAATCAATTGAAATATTTTTTCTCTTTTCCATTGATGATATGATGGAATTTGAACATGGAATTTCATCTGAACCGTCTGCACAATCAATATTACCATCACAAACACTATTACCATTGATACAAGCACCATAACCGCACCGGAATCCATAAGATGGACAATGTACAGTTGCACACTGTTCAATTGATTCATCTGATTTATCTGTACAATCAATTTCACCATCACAAACTTCATCTGAGTTAATACATTTTGTATTTCTATCACAACTAAATTTATTTGATGAACAATTTCCTTTTTGTCCATAATTTTCTAATATTCCTGGACATTTTAAAGTTAATTCATCTGAATTATCGGCACAATCTTTAATGCCATTACATTCTTCATCACCGCCTACACATGCACCATATAAACATCGGAATGCATATGGTGGACAATGATTGAAAATACATGAAAGCACAGTTTCATCTGTTTGATCATTACAATTCACTTCTCCGTCACACAATTGATCAATATCAATACATTGACCATTTACGCATTTCCATTCAAATTGTCCACATCGATATTCGGTTGTTTGACGTTTATGTTGTGATACGTCTGCAAATAAATTAAACGAAAGGAAAAACAAAACAAGAAAAATAAATTATTGATTATTCAAGATTGTGATGCAATTTTCAAGTAAACTCAAGCAATATTAGTTTGTACATAAAATATCCAATAAAATTAAAGATGATTTGATTGATTGTGACCGCTATCATTCTATTCGAAAATATAAAAATTTTACAAAAATAAAAAATAGGCCTCCAAAGGGATGGCGAGAAAGTTGAATATCCGCATCTCAAAACTAAATTGTTAGAAAAACACAGGTCTATGGCCTAACAAAAGAAGAAGAAGCAGAAGAAGTAAACTCGATAACGATATTTTCCAATAATAGTGTGTTATCGAGAATAGATAGATCGTTGTTGATATTTGTAGACTTAGCTAAGAAATTATCTCATTAACAACATTAAATAGCTAAGAAATTCACACAGTTGATAAGAACTGTGAACTCACTGACTCATATGCGATCATCAGTTATTAGATCCTCTGAGAAACATGTGTTTAATAATCACTGATGATAGTCATATGCCACAATATGGATTCACACACCTACTTTACTAGCAAATTATAAGGATACAATCATGTATCACTCAATTAAGTTAATCAACTTTTATTGTATTTTTCAATTAGAGAAATCTCAATTATTGTTTATTTAGGTTGACATGCAGTGGCATGGATATGATCACTAACCTAGGAGGTATACAGTTCCTACGATTATATTGATAATACTTTGAAATTACAACAAAACAAGTGGAAGATTTTTTTTTATATTTCATAAAAAACCAAAATTAATATTTCTAAAATCAAATTTATTTAGGTCTATTCGCCGCCTCATTTTGCACAATCATATCAATATAATATTGTATATTTGTAAAAGTTGTATATTTATCATTATCACAACTGCTTTGTTTATTTGCCCCTGTACTAACAATCCCACGTAAATAATATACTGTACGTCCAAAATCATCTTTTTCATGACTTGGAAATACTAATCCACCGCCACTATCTCCTTGACACACACTTAAACCCGTTGTATATCCAGCACAAAATTTATCACCCGTTATATAAGGTCGAAATTCAACAGTTGTTTCTTTAATACATTTATAATAATCAATTGATGGTAATTCAATAACTTTTAATACTGGACTGGATTGGCCACCAGACGATACAAGACCCCATCCTGCTACTCTGCCAATCCAATTATCCGGCACAGTTTTTTCATTATAATTCAAATTTGTATTCAAACAAATTGGTGCGACAAATGAATTTAATTCAATAAATTCGTTTAATATAAGTAATGCAATATCTGATTGAAAATGTCCCTTTATATCATAATATTCAGGTTTATGAACAAATTCGGCTATACTAAAAGTTTGTGTACTAAGTGGTTCTTTTACATCCAAATCTCTATAATATTTTCCAGTTGCAACTTTAAAATTTGATTTATCAAAAAATTTGTCTTCTGTACCATCCCAGAAACAATGAGCTGCCGTTATTACAACTTTAGCATTCAAAATTGTACCACCACAAATTTGCATAAATTTTCTATTATGTGTTAAATTCGAATAAATACCAACATGCCATGGAACTTTTGTATTATTTGTTTCAATACCACCAACTAAATTAATTGAAATTCATACAATTAATGTAATAAGAAAAAAAGACAAAAAAAAAAAACAAACGAAATGTGTAAAACAACTTTATACAACCTATATACGGTGTCCCTTCAGGTGCTTCAACTCCACATATTGGTTCACATCTAAATGGACTATAATCCCATTCACCATCCCTGTCACAATATAATACATCAGGTCCTGGATTCGATGGCTTTCGATATCCATAATTACATGTAATACGTGCTATTGTGCCAGTCATTAAGGGCTGCTTACAAGATGTTGTTTGCCCTTTAAATTCACATGCTGCTTTTATTGTAATACCTGCCAATGAAACTGGTGAACAATATGGTTGGCAAATTGGTAATTTATCTGGATACCAGTATCCTTCAATGCAATCACTTCTATCAGCTCCAACCAATGTATGTCCAGATTTACAATTGTATACAATTGCCGAAAAACTTGGAACATAATTGTTTTTATATATTTCATTATTTATATTTCCTGCAATTGATATTCTAACATTTCTGGGAACTTCTTTCACTTTACATGAACCTGGTTGAATAACATCTACTCTTTCTGTTGATGTATATATTGAACTATCATCAGGCATTGTATAATTACATAGTACATAACTTTCATCTGAATCATCTGCACATTCTTTATGACCATTACATTTGGCATCGCCATTAATACAAGCACCATACCCACAACGAAAACCATATGATGGACAAAATGTTGATACACAACGTTTTACAGTTTCATCGGAACCATCTATACAATCTCTGGTACCATCACAAAGACTACTATCGGAAATACATTCGCCAGAATCGCATTGAAATTTTCGATTGGTACAGTTACCTTTTAAATTAAAACTGTCTAAAATGCCTGGACATTTTATTGACAATTCATCTGAATTGTCAGCACAATCTTTAACGCCATTACATTCACCATCACCATTAATACATCCACCATAAGAACATCGAAATGCATACGATGGACATCGTATACTAATACAAGCCACTGCAGTTTCATCTGATCCGTCATTGCAATTAATTGCACCATCACATAATTCATCAGAATTTATGCATTGACCACTATTGCATTGCCATTTATATTTTTTGCATTTTGTTGTAGCTCCTGTTGAAATTGAAAAAATTACAGTGCTAATTATTTAGAATAATAATTATTTTTTAACAAAAGCAAAAAATAAATATGGAACATAATGATGTTTGAAAAAGTGTACTAAATTACGCAAGTATGAGTTTATGAAAGACTTTAGAATAGCTACGTTGGAATCGACATTAATTATATTTAATTCATTCTGAAAAATTCAATGCAAGTAAGATACTGCTGCTCCTGATTGGAAAGTAAATAATCAAGTAACCAAAAAAGATTCACTTGAGTATGCATTAGAGCTGACGTGACATCACCTTACTGAACACAATAATAATTTTTATACGCCATAGAATTTGAAAATATTGATTTGATTCCAAACCTAGCAGCTAATGTATAGCTGACATTAACATATTAAGAATCATAGTTGAAAAATAGATAGAATAGAGATTAGTTCTTGAGAACTATAGATTGATGAACATACTCAGTGAATTTTATCATGACTCACAGTGCACAATTTTGAATCGTGGATTGCTTGGTGATCTAATCGATGCAAATATTAAAGTGTAAAGAAGAAATGGATTATGTTGCCGCTCCTATTTCGACTCGTATAAGTTTTGGGTTCTAACAAAGTTGAATAACGAATCACGGTATTATATGGAAACTCTCCAATCAACTTTAAAATTTTGACTTTGTCGATGATATATGTTTATTGGCACAAACATAAATGAGTATGCGATTGAAACTGGAATAACTAATATAGCATAGTTCTAACTAATGAAAATTGTTATGTCGATGGAATTGCGAAGTGGACAATTCAATAATAGATAATGTAGAAACTTCCAAATATTTGCAAAGTTATTTGAAAAAAGCTGGTGCAGTCACTTAATCTGATATTTGGTATTCTCAAATCGAATTGTTAATCGGTATCGGTAATGTAAGGTTATGAGACATGTAAGAACAAGACCTAGACGACCAAAAGTGACGTGTCATTGAACTGTCGGTAAAACGATTAATATCTGTGGCAAACGTTAAAATCATGTGACACATCTCTCATTTTCAGATATCATATTCTATGTATAGGAATCAAAGTGTTGTTTCATAATATTTTTACAGCAAATTAATTATTAATATATTGCGATACTAAGTAAAATAATTCACGTATTCAGAATATGTTAATTTTTTTAATTCAACACGTTTAGTGAAAAAGAATTTATATTTAATTTAACCTTGGGTGATATAGAATTAATGTCTAAATTATATTTACAAATATCGCATAGGTATTCACATGAATCTGGAACGATATGAATATGAAAATTTTAGTCTAATTGCTATTTTAGTTTCATTTTTACAAATAACTATGCTCTTATACGTCGACAATTGACCTTCCAATTCATGCGAATAGTGAATGTATATTTTAAATCGACAATTCCTAATGATTCACAGAATTTGATATTTTATCAGCAGCACAATATTGAAGATAAAAAAAAAATTATTGATATTGTATTGGTAATGTGTGTTGAATGGAGTGACCAAACTATAAGCTAAGTTACATAATCATAATATATTTGAATCCACCAATAGGTGAATTCACCAGAGTTGTCAATTCAGTTACTAATTCTTAAAATTGTTTCCATTCTCTAATGGTTGTTAGTTCTTTTAAATTGACGGAGCAAATCTATGATCACATATTCTGTTGTAACAAAAAAAATTAAAGGAACATCTCCTCTATCATTCGGCAGTGTCATAAAATCTACAATTGCCGTTTCTCCATGATCTTTTTTATTTCCCAGCTTAACATTAAAATCTTCTACTATCATCAAATAATGGGCAGATTTTTCTTTTATTGCCATTTGAATCATCTAAGCCTTAACGTCTCTCGAAGGCGTATAGGGTGGCATTATGATGTTAATTAATTAAAATTTTCCAACTGGAAAACATAGAATCAAACATAATTATCCAGTTATAGATTAAATATTTCAATAAGTGGTACATAAATTCCTAGCTACCTAGTTTATAGTTGAATTATTTTTTCAACCAGTAACTGGTGATATCGCGTGGAGATAAAGATTGAATGATAGTCGGCCACTTCATTCGTCATCAATTTAAATAACATCATAAAATGTCTCAATTTCCAATTGCTTCCATCGGAAGTGGGTGCGTCATAACACTGGAAAACGAGAGCCGTAATATTTGTTTGAACATTTTAATAAGGGGGGGGGGGGATTCTCCACGTGTGTCCATTGCGGAGTGGTGAATTTGTTTATGGTAGCCCAGTTTTCGAGCTATGACAGTCGTCATTGCTTTCTAACCGAAATTATTCTGCCATCATATTACAACTTAATCCCACATTTAATCATATTGTGCGGATACCAAACCATGAAAAAATGATTTTTATATTAGTGGATTAGTGGATATTATTAGTGGATGCTTGATAAATATTTTAAACGCATAGAATCTGCTTCAAACCGAAAAATTTTTCTGACATCTACTTAATGTCATATGCATAAATCCTAACAAATGCTAGTCTACTCTTTGCCAGCTTAAAATTTTTAGTTTGTTTTAGTTTCTCATATGGCTGCATTTAATCCTATAATTAAAATAAACCTAGAAATTTAGATGGAGTAACGCGTAAAGTATTATATATAATTTTGGAATGCACATTGTTCAGTGGCTAGCAAATTATTTTATTTCGTGCAAGTTGGGAGGTCCAAGGTGATGCACTAAAATCAATAGATATGATATGAATATTTCTCCGCTTATTTGTCCACTTATACATAACATATATATGTTCTCAATATATTATATCCGCTGCCCTATGACAATATCCGATCTCTTAATTTCAACAAGACAATGTGAACGTTGATTATAAAACGTCACCTTGAACTACTGTCACTGTTTTAAAACTGTTCTTGAATTTTGCTGTGAAATTTAATTACTAAAAAAATATTCTAATATAAATGTCAATGATAGGATTTTTTGAATGAATTTGAGGCTATTTTCAATTTGCATCACAATCAATTTAATTTAAAATAGTATTATTTTTAGAGTTAAATTATAAAATTTAATAAGGAAATAATAATATTTTTTTACATATTAAATAAAAATTATTTTATGACCTTAAATTTTTTTTTTACTTACCATTGGCAATTACAGAAAAGGTGGTAATCAATATAAAGGTCAATAAAAGAATATTATTTTTATTAAATTCACTCATTTTTTTAATTAAAATTTCAGCATTTGCTTGATAATTTTAATAGATTTTTATAAATTAAAACAAATTTCACCAATTCACTATAGTTAAATTATTTTTAATACATTTTCTGTTTTATATTAAATTATTATCGAACTTATCAGCATTGAGAAATATTTTCACTGAATCCAAAAACACTTCTGAATACATTCAGCATATTATTATTGAAGATATAACGATGAAATGTTTTTTCCAACATCTTTAAGATTTGCTGACGACATTTTACTTAGTTGTTTTTTTATTATCATATCAAGTTCGATGAATTGAGTTTTTTTTTTTTGATCAGCTGAATTGTAAAGTAAATTCATTATTTAAGAGATTTTTTAAAAATATTTATTAGAAAAATGCAAACTATTTAGTGGCATCACCAATTTACCACAAAGTATTGACGAGTAAGACACATTGAGATAACTGGTTTATCAAGACAAGAAATTCAAACATAAATTGTTGATTGCGTATCTTCAGTAATATCTACTAGTTATAAATACTTGTATAATACTAACACTGATTTCCAATGGCAAACATAAAAATAGTTGTTTGTACTCGTACCAGGTTCATAAAACAAAGTGGACACTGAATTTTGTTATTTCTAAAAATTTTGTTTATCATTTTGGTCACATATTATCCACATACTCGTACATTTGTATAGAAAATAATTGAGACGTTCTCATAGTATTCACGTATTAATAAACAAGTTATGAAAATAGTAAATGTAAATTTTTTTGTAAAACAATTTTTATTCATAATAATGTAATAAGGGGAATTCCCAATGTATGACGTTTCGGAATAAATTTTATTGAAAAATGTAACTACACGGTTAATTTTAATTTTTCCAATAAATATTTATCAAATATCGAAATCAGCATCAATCGCTTAAAATAAAAGTACAACAGTTGTATCTTAAGTAAACAACATATACGGTCATATTTTCAAAACAACTCGTTTGGAAAATTAATTTTATTAACAAATATCATCAAAATTAACTCATATTAGTGATTCATCAATAAAAGTGTTTGCTATTCATTAGCACCTAAGATCTATATCTCATTAAAATTAGATTATATTTCATAACAACATAAGCTTTTATACTCATCCTACTTACTTCAAATAATTATTGACGAACAATTACTGTACTGATGTGAACTATTTATATATTAAAAAGCTTATGCATAATTCCGCTTTATCAACAAAATCGTTGTATAAGTTATCATACCGTACATTCTGTAAAAACTCACATGCAAATGTGTTCCATTCTGTTGTGAGAAAGCAAAATTTTTTTATTTTATTTGTTATAATTGGCATAAACAGAATGTCAAGTGTTGATTAAACAATTTTTCATACAAAAGATCCAATCACATTTAAAAAATGTCAACTAAAATTTTTTACTGTTTGTATTATATTATATATACATATATAATATATTATAATATATTATATAATATCAACTCCGTCACCAGATCGTCCAAAAGAGGTGACTACTCAATAAATAAATAATTGACAAAATCTATGATATTATGTTTAATGAGAACAGATTTAAAGTGCATCAGTTATAGCTGATATGTTAAATATATCACATGAATGTGTACATTAATATCTTAATCGAACATTTGAATATGAAAAACAATCAAAAAACCATATGTTCGTCATCACTTATCAAACGTTGTTGAAAAACAAGAATTAACTACACACCAAAAATATAATTTTAATAAACGAACAAAGCTAGAACTAGGGCATCCAAGTAACCGATAGAGTTCATTAAACAATTTCACGTTATTTATAGGTTAAGAAAACCTGTTAACCGGTAAACCGTATTTTTTTAATAAATGTTGTTTATTGTGAACAAAACGTATTAAATTCTTTAATAAAATACCAGTTAATTCGAATTCTATAATTAGTAAATGATCAGGATTATCTGTTTTAACCGTACAATGTTTTTTTCAGAACTGATGTAATACTTTACTGCAGATCTTCATTTAATGCTTTACATGTCGTAGCCGATGGGTTCAGATTGACTTGATTTTACTGGAATAGATCCAGATGGAATATATTTATGAAGTGTAATTAATATTTTATTTTTTCGGTTCTTGAAATCATTTTTTCAACTCAACGAGTATTTATATACAATATTTATTATATTTTGAATTACAATTTCTTAATTTTTTATTAAATATTAAAGTTCTCTTCAAAATAATGCTCATGGAAATGGTCAACTGGATAAAGAAGTTGATAAAAATGATGTGAAATGTGTTCAATATAGTTTTAGGATCCAAAAAGAACTGGAGAAATTAAAATAATTCTTTCACAATTATTTATTTGAATTGTAAATTCAATTTGATCAGACTACAGTTGACCATAGTAGTAGTATATTACTTCAATAATGTATCGCATTATAAATAAAGAATGATTTTGTGATGATATTTGAACCATCGCACATGTGATGAAGTATGCCCGTTATCACTATAGTTTCAGCTACTTTTGTGTTGGGTTATGATCAAGGTAAATACTGAAGTGCATGATGGTTGCATGATATCAGATAAGATCTAACCAGTGGCCTTGAAAATATGTACTTTGCTATCTTAGATACACAAAAGGTTAAAATTAAAACGAATTGTGAAATGCAACTCACAAGTCGGTCTAAAAATGTAATATTTTCAAAGACGAAACTAATGAAAGATTGTATGCGGAATAGAATCTGTTGGTCGTCGTTTGAAGCAAAGGTACCTAATTGGAATACTTAACAGCTGAAATCACATTTAATTTGACTCATATTTGACGTTTGTTTTCTAATTAAAATGGCATTACTGTAGTCTCTTTTATATTTTGTCATTAAGCATCATACATACGTTTTTTGTCTTCAAGCTTCATATATATATATATAAACTAACTAACTAACTAATATATATATTATATATAAACTATTTATTACACCATATGTACCATATATGATTCGAAGTCGAATATCGTTAATAATACTATCGTATAAAATTTACCTTACCAAAAGTTTCGCACAATATTCTTTTGTATCAAATTTTGTTTCAAAAAGATGATATCTCAAATCATCTTGTAAAGAAGGAAACACAGTTTCCAGAATGATGGAATAGCAGTAGGTTAAAAGTACTCTACCATCAGTTTAGTGGGTAATATGAAGTGGATAAATTATTTTAAGAGCATGAGATATGCGGAGGGTATAATGTTATACGTACCTTATACTCGTAATATGTTTAATAGAAAATTTTCTTGTTGTAATTTAGGGTGTTTTTGATGTTGTTTATAAAGAACATGTGTTAACAAGGTAACAACAGTAATTGTGGCAAATTTAGAGAATTAGAGATAAGCATTATTAGCTATGTTTTTAAAATAAATGACTTCATTATTCTGATAAAATTACCAGAATTAAATTTGTAGAGGTATATACAAGCATTATGATGCGAGAACTCACATTTATTTCTTTATTTGTTTGTTTGTACCACACAGAATATTTCGTAAAGTAAATTTTGTAGATTTTGTATTTTTGTTTTTTTTTTTTTAATAAATGATTATTGAATGATTTTCTATTTTCTTTTCAATTCACGTCCTTTCCAATTCACATCCTTTCCATAACATTTCAATCAATTCAAATGCAAAACAATTTTTACAAAATTTCCGATTTATTTGAATTAGCTCGTAATGCATGACTTAATTTCCATAAAAACTAGTAAAATAAAGCACATGGCAAATTTTACGTTGATATCCATCTTCCCTATGCCCTGTACCGGGAAAAAATCATCTATGTTCTATGTTTTCGCCAAATAACAAAAAATAAATACAAGAAAAAGAAAATAGGAATGTTAACCCTGACAGCAACAGACACGCGCCTACACGTACTTCCGTATCTCATTTCCCGAGCAAAAAAAAAAAAATCCTTATAGAAAAACGGATGCATAGAGTCGTGTATATGTTTATTGCCCTCCTTTTTTCTATACTAACATTTATTATATTCCAGAGATTTGTTTAAATTGATAAATTAATGTTATCCTTTTTATAATATAATATATAAATATATATATGTTACAACTTTAGTATTTCATGTATGGAAAAGTATCATTAAAATAAATTTATGCTCTATCTAAATCTGAATTTTACATCATCTGTAAAATTATAAACATAAATATTTATATTGTTCACGTATTATAATTGTCGACGAGAATTATTAATGGAACCGTAAAGATTTTTTGATAAACAATTGTTGAATCGTATTGCCTTATATGAACTAATATAAAGGGTATAATTCATCAAGCAAAATTTCTAGTACTTTTAATCCTAAACTTCTCCTTTCATATAATTCGTCACTAATCACGTGAATATGCTCACTTTGACATTGTTGTTATTAAAAGCACTCCCACATTTCACCAACATTAACAGTTTATTAATGTTAAATTTTCATAACGGTGCGAATATTTCACAAACAAAGACCAATTAAGACCCACACTTATACTCGACATTAAATTTCCTTAAATTACTTCATTTTATAATACAAAAACTTCTATGTTTGCATTTAGAGCAATTTTTTACAGATCTTGAAGCCTAAATATACTCTAGTAAGGTAATTATGACCAATATAGAAAACGTAAGGTGTATAAAGAATAGTTAAACTCAATCAAATAAACAGCTATTGTGGCTAATTAAGTCAAAAGTTAAACAGTTTTAGTGTTCATAGCCTTATGATCCGATATATATTTTCTTCACAAAGTCATCAATTTTAGCTGACTCTCGAATATTTTGTATAAATGATTCTGCAACCATTGCTGTTCTCTTGTTAAATAATTTTTATTATAAGTTTTTTCCTCTATTATTAAATTATTTATTAGGGATTTAGTTGGGTCAAATATATAAAATATGTAAACTAATAATTTGATTGAGACGATAAAATATTATAATGTGAACCTTAAAAATACTGTAGAATTTAAATTTATCAATTATCTCAATCAAAGCACCAATGATAAGATATTGAAATCTGATTTTGAACAATTAGTTCTCATCAGTACAGTAATTATCGTCTCATTCATTAGTTTATATATTATTTTTATATATTTGATTGATATGCCAAAGAACAAAAACCCGTAATAAATAATTATTTTTCGGTCATTGCGAATTCAAATAATTATAAGGCAATTATTAAATTATCGACTTCTATACGGTATGTCGTCCACACATAAATTTTCATTTGCTTAAAATTGGAACATAGTTCCTTAGACTCATTTCCTGTTTTAGCTACATATCAAACTTTGATTGTATCAATATGTGACATGTCACATGCCAAAAGTAAGTGTGGTCGAGTTTCTGGAGATACAATAATTAATATCTTTTGACTACTGACGCAACCATAAATATACTAATTGACAGGCATTGACGAATTGATTAACCTAGAAATTTTATCAGTTACTTCATTCGTCTGGCAATAACTAAATATTATTTCTGAATATTTTTACATATTCTAATGTACATACTTACGTATGTATAATTATATAAACTAAATAATTCTCTATTTATTTTACATAACATTCGTGGTATAATATGGGTATTATAGACTTTCAAAAGTCTAGAGGAAAAGTTAATATAATAAATTATTGTTATACGGGAATTATGATTATCATTATCTGGTAAAATTTAGATATGAAAATTCAAATTGAAAATTTAAATCACTTTTCCTATATAATATTTCAAATGATTTCAACATGTTTATTTAGTGAAACTATCTGCAAACTTCATATATGTACGTGAGAGCGAATTTATTTTCACAAATCACGAAAATAATTTCCGTATATTCCATATTTTGTGGTTTTCTTCAGATTACATTAAATATGACTTAGAAATTTTAGTATTTTAGAATTCATTTTCCATTAAAATATTTATGTAAATTTATTTGTATTATCATAATTCATATTTTCATATTTTCATATATTATTAAATATAATATTTTCAACAGAATATAAAATACAAGCGAATGGGTACAGTTATTCTTTCAACATCACCGTTCAATAAATCCCTTTGTAAGCGGTGGTCCTATCGTAAGGCTAAATTTTTATGTACTTTATGTTTGTTTGAAAAATAAAGAAAATTAATTAATATTTTTAAAATAATTAGCTTATATATGAAAATCAAAGTTTTGGGAAACTTTTTATCAATTATGAAACTAAATTTCAATATTGCTAAATTTATATAACAATCACAAAAGTGAATTGAAATCACTTCCTTGTTGAGATTAAGAGTCTCACACGAACTAGGTGAAATGAACGAAAATGCAGAATTTATTGCAGGAAATGTGCAGCAATCTTAATATTGATGGTGCTATATTTGCACAGAAATAAATGCACAAAGAAACTTGGTTTAACATGACGGGCGTAAAATCAACACTAATGAATCTGATAACTGGAGAAATTCTCTGTAAGACGTTCATAGTTATAGTGGTGCTAGTCGATCATTGTTGATAAAACTTATTTAAGTAAATTTATCAATGTGCAATTTAACTTAGGTTGTCAAGTTCTTTCCCCCAATGAATGTGCTACTTATAAAATAATATAATATCATTCGCATACTAACAATTTTTTAAACCAAATAGAATATCCAGAATTTGTGAAGATGAGCAAATCTGGGATGTCCCATATGGAATTGGGTCGGCATTCACTGACATGAGTAGTAGTAGATCAGTTATAGGGGATATAGTTAAATAAAGGTGCAGTGATATCGATATATTAAAAAAAAAGCGCATAGAGTTTGTATACAAAATATGTGTAATACTTTGATTATAATTTTTACATTATAGCATCGCTTATGACTATGTATTTATTTTCAGAATGTTGAATTGTTGGATTAGTTAAGGTAATTATAAAACTTAAAATACTTAAATTAATTAACAGTTTACAGTGCACATTGCTTACTTAAAATAGTAAATATGATTGAACTGTGTATATAAATAAAATTATAATTTATAGTCTATGTAATACGTTCATATAAAAGACACTTTATATTTATATATGGGTATGATACGAATAATATTATGTATTATAGATTTTGATTCCAATAACTTTATGTGGTTAGCCACAACTTTAGTTTTGAAACTTAAACCTAAATTCAACTAGACGAAGATTCTATAATATTCATGTTCTGTATACCAGTATCGTATGTGCATTCTAAAGAAGAGTTTCGTTTCCTCTTCAGAATTCACTATAAAATGTATATTATATTTATTATGATAAATAAAATGTATCATCAAATGTATACGACAAGTACTAGTTATATTATGAAATATATTTGCCATTCTTAGGAGAGGCATCATTTTATATATTTGTATACATTACTTTACTTCCAATATCATATGAGACGGATTCATTTTCCGAACATTTTAAAACAAAATTTTATCAAGTATGGTATTCTATTTTGTGTATATTATAGTATAATTATGTGAAAAGACAATGGTGTTTAAGGACACTTTAGGCCATCATCCATCGATTACTGTTCCATATAGAAATTAAGAAACTTAATTTTGTTTAAAATATATAGACACAAATAACATGAAAATGTATTTAAAGTTAGTAATTAAGAAAATTGTTTGCGGTTACATTGATTATTTTTTTATTTCATCAGTTCATTTTTAAGAACCTAGGAGAAAAAAATTGAAACAGTTGCCAGCAAAGAAATTGGCAAATGAATTTGATATAAATGGACATGGAAATGTACATACAATTATCTAGAATTTAAAATGTGTACATTAACCATAGATATTTAAATCATCGTCATAACAAATGATTATATGCTCATAGCATAATAGTGAAACATAAATCTCGACCGTAGGTGTACAATATGCGATAACTATTCAATAACAACTATGGAACTTTAACTCATTGGTAAGCACACGTGAACTAATTATTAAAATTATTTTTTTTTTTAGTTTTCTTTAATATTAACCTATATTTCAAGAGCACTGTTGGTCTCCTCGTATATACGGTCAATTCAATCTCATTTTCTTTGATAGACAATATTGTTCATTGCCTTAAAGACTGCAAGTCTCTACAAATTATCTTTCGATATTGTACCTAATATATTAAATAATCTGTCATTTTGAATAAAAACATGCCATTTTATCTAAAATAATCCGAAAAAATCACCCCTACACGTACACGCAGAAGCCTTAAGGCACATTTTCCCCTCGTATACGTGTATGCAGAACTTTAAAGCTTCATCCTGAATCCACCTGGATTCAAATCATCATATATCCACTTATAATGAATTTCCATCAATTAAAGAATAAATGGAATGAGTCTGCATAATACAATACTAGTGAAAATCTAGTCAAGTGAAGATCCTTTGAAATGCAGAATTTGGTAAACTAGCAATATATGCAGCAAATACACCATTATTACAATGAAAACCTATTTTTGGCATCATCAGAAGTTGTTAAGTTTGGGGAGTACAGAAATAAAACTGGTTTTAAAGTATTGTTAAGATTTTCCAGGACTAATGTATGCCAAGGAAGAAGATTTAGATAGATCGCAGGTGTTTGCAAAAAGTCAAATTTTCGTTGTACCCGAATTTTTTATCAACATTGAATAGTAGAAATAAATTTTGGAAAAGAGAAAAGTGGTAGCCAATTAATTCGGTTACAATAAAAAAAAGTTTAAGATATGAATACATGTGAAAACATAACTAATAGTTTTTAGGACCATATCATATCTTATCTGAACATTTATCTAAAAGTATAAATAATTTAATGTATTTTTTGAAAGATAAAATTTGGTTGTATTATACGAGTGTACATATAGAAGATGTGGACTTTTATATTATTAGATATTATGTAGTATCAGCATTTCTATATATAAATTTACCAACATATGACATATATAGGTGTCTATAATCATAAAATTTGATGGTCAAATACGTAAAACAACTCAAGTAGCCATCGGGCATTTGAACCAAAAATATTATATTGCTTGAATAAATGGATAGTTTGGGATGAGTACCAAAAAAAAAAAATAAGGGATGAGTTGTTCTCATACAGAAATATTTCTTCTTTCTTTTGGCTAAGGGAATACATAATAACTTATATATGCATATATAAATATGATGATGATCCTTTAGTTATATATCAAAAGAAATACATAACAATGTTGTTTACATTTATTGTGTTTTTTTTTTCCCTTGTTTTTGTTGTTTATAAGGTACATTATTATGAGATAAATGAAATGGAAATGGATTTTCTGTGGAAAAACTGTAACTTTTCCTTTATATAATGGATTGAGTATAATTTATAATGTTGAACTTTAGTTTTTCATATATCTATAAGTTCAGTGTATATGAACTTGTATTTTATATGATTAACATATAAATCAACAGTTTATTATTATTATTCTTAATATAAGATATCTTTGGTTTGTATAATTGCAATTAAGCAGAATATTTCATTATGCAAAAGATGCCCTGTAATAATTAAAAAATATTTAATAATTGTGATAGGGTACATTGAATTTATAAGCAAATATTGTAATTTACTTAAAAAAGCTTTAAATTATTTATGAAAAATTAAATACTTCTCATCAGTACAGTAATTACCTAGCAGAATGAATATTATGTTCAGTTAATTGCATACTGGAGTTAGAATGTTAATCAATTCATTTGATACTAACTGCATACTTTGGTATCGATCTATAAAGTCAAAACAGCTGATTATCGTACACTAACTCTGGTCTCGGAAACGGTTAGAGTTTTCGTGACTGATGATGAACTATGTAGAAAGTCGTTGCGCATCTTTGGCAACAAAAAGTGATGCTAAAATCACGCTAATATCACGAATTATTAGATAATCGAACTAACAAATACAATTAGGTTAAAATGGAGTCATTAGTCTTTTAACATCAGAAACAGTCTTTACTACATCTTGAAAAAAAAACAGCTTGTGCAATTTTTTCATTTGTGTAATGCAACTTTGACAGATTTCTCAATAATGACGGCAAACTTCATATAGAAAAGAAACAAATTCATCGGTGATTTATCTATACGAAATGGATGAAGTAATAGTGTTACTACCCAAGGAGATGAGCCGAAGAAGTGATATTTTTGTGTTTTAAATAATAAAAAAGTGTTAATTATGTTTAATTTTGTGATTTGTGTATCCACCAAATTTATTTACGGCTGATGGTCGATTTCTAGGAGTCTGATTGTATCTAAAAAATGTTAGTGCCTGTTTCAGACAATTATTCTGTCAATTCTCTCTCTATTTCATTTTTCTTTTAATTTTAAGGGAATTTTCAACTGTTTCTATTGTGTCAGCAAATGTATTTCATTATGGAATATAATTTTATTATCATTGCGTACAAAAAAGGCACACGCACAGAAGGAATAAATCCATAAAAAAACACTTTACGCAGTGTAATATTAAAAGTCAAATATTTTTACCATAAAAGTAATTTGCCCTCGTACATTCCCTTATTTTGTTTTTTTTTTCTTGTTATACACACATATTTATATGATATATTCATATCTTATGCGGTTTCATTTTTACCATTTTCATCAAATAATTTTTCACATTTTACTTTCACAATAATAATGTCATAATCAACAACAAAAGATTTTCTTTTCTTTATCCAAAAAAAAAAAAAAAAAATAGAAAAAGGAAGAAAAAGTAAAAGCAAAAAAGGTGTATTATTTGTAAGAAAGTTTATCGTAGCGTCACGCCAGGGGCACTTAATTTTTTTCTTCCTTTGCATATACCACTGTACCATCATACTGTAACTTGTCACTGAAATAATATAACATCTACCCTCTGAAATACATAAGCAGCATCCGAGAATGTATCCTTTTAAAATATCTTATTATTATATGATATTGTTGTACCTTTATCATATCTTCAAGATTATCTTGAGCACAGAGAGTGGTGTATGGAATGAGCCAAGCAATATAATACTTTCTTGTCATGATGCGAAACATTATTTCCATTTTCATTTGCATATTTCATAAATTTATTAAGTGTAATGAAAATAAATGTTAGTGTCGTTAACACATCTTTCTTTTTTCTGTTTTTTTTCTTTTCTACTTAAAATTTATTTTATTATTAATTTGAATATTTTAAACAATAAATTTTGTTTTATTGTATTGGATTAATGATTATTATGTGTCCTGGACTCATTAGACTTAAAAAGTGACATTTCGATATTTCACTCCAGTACACATTTAAAAAATCAACTATAACTAGTGAAAAACTGATTTAGTTTTCAATTATTATGCAGATAAAACAATCCCAAAATTTCGAACCAATAATGAGCTAATATGCTATTTAAAATTATATTATCCTGAATTGTAAATGATTCAAAAGACACTACTGCCTCTAATACTTCTGATTTCCTAGCCATTGGAATGGCGAGCAGAAATCTGAAAAATCAAAATAATAGTTCTACAAATTCAAAACAATCTGCCTCAATCTTCCAGCTGAACCTGATCAACCATCAATTTGTTTATTTTTTAATTTCATACACAGAACTTATATGTATATCATTACCTGATAACTATGGAATCAGAATTCTACAAAATATCAATATTTATCGCTAATTTAATAAAAATTTGTACTAGTAATCGCATTTATGACCTTTTCCACCACTCATCATTTACATAACATAATAAAACTATAAATTTAACTCTGCACAAAATATGAAGAAAAAATTTGAATATTTCTTCAGCTTTATATTTCACTAATCTTTTTCATCTTCAATTTGAAAAAATATCACGAATGTTGTAGTATAGAACTATAGGGTTTCTTTTTTATAAATCTTTTTATAAATAAATCAACTAAAATTTAGTTGGTTATAAACCACTTCAATTTTATCCATAAAAATTTTCACAACAAAACCGTTGTAAAAACCCTCATCCATATAAAGAATCATGAATCCCTAATGTCTATACTCGTATATATGAGATGAGAAGCTTCGTGGGATATATATATATATATATGTATATATATATATGCATAAAATAATGAAAGTATGAATTTTCATCCGAAAATCTTTTGCGCCAAAAAAAAATGCATAAAAATAAAAAATGAAGAGTGTATGAAAAGTATCCAAAAGTAGATTATGGTTTGTAAAAGCTCAGATAAGTTACCGCGTTTTATTTATTGCTACTTCATGACCAGTCAGCCACTTAAAACGTGATGGCTGAATAAAACATTACATCATAAGGAAAAATGAAATAAATGTTTGAATCTGAAAAAACAAAAATATAAATGGTTTTAAGTTTATATGGAAATGCAGATAGAAAGAAAGTTTTGATGTGCCACACGAATACTTTCATATTTAAATTGTGCGTTTGACCATATATATATTGTTACAAAATCTTTTTTCTGAACAAAAATGGTATGCTATATACGCATCAGTCTGATCTCAGCCTTTATACTAATGACTAAACGCTCTAAATGTTTTTTGAAATGCGATAAACATATTCAATAAATTTTATAAATTATCTCTATTTTATCTTGAACGATGAGATACTTCGAATGAATTAATGATACTAAATTCCTTATATTACGGTATGAAGTGATTATTTGCAACTAATAGCCTATTGAACAGCAACAGATTTGAGATCTTATGACGAACAAAGAGGGTTATTTACACATATTCTTAATTTCTGAATTCAAATTTTATAGTTATAGACATTTTACTTAAAGTTACCAAAAAAGTTTACCCTCCTCTGAGTGGTAAGTATCAGTGATCTGTGTATTTTGATTAGCAACTTCACTTAGATTTCAAAATAAAGTTTCTGCTGTTATAGTGTATCTTTAGTCATTTTATTGCCCGCATTTTCATTATTTCGAGTTAAGTTGTTACTTGTAATGCGGAAAGTCCTAAATATACATTTTTTAGATTCTGTTATAGCTATATACTAATAATCGTACCTGCTTTGGCAAAGTGGAAGACATTAAGGCATCCCTGCATCTAACATACACTCAGATAAAGTAAACTCACATAAGATTTTTTTTTTTTTTTGATAATCTTTTACCTGCAACTAATTTTCTAATAACTAGATAATATAATTCAAACTGATAATCAATAGGCAATGATTTTCCAGATAAGTTTATAAGATAATGTAAAACTAAATTATCATTATTAATGCTATAGTCACAATGGGTTTACTTAGAAATTAATGTAAAATTATACACATTAGTCGCACGACTAGGAAATTGTTCCGGACAACATTTGCATTCATTTAGAAGCTGTTGATTGACAAATATTATGATTCATCTTTTAAAAGAATTGAAATCGTAACTTATTTTTACTTCTATAATCGGCTATGCGGAACATAAATCACCCGTACATAAGTTGTGTTCACATCCTCATTTTTCTCGATTTTATATAATCTTATATTGAATCTCTGCAGAACATAATGTACAAAAATGCAGAGAAAAACAAAGAGATCAAAAAAATAAATCTCTAATGTACACATAAAACGATTAATGATTTAATATTTACTTGTTCTTCTTTACCGAAATATTTTCTTTTTTTCTTTTTTTTTCGTCTTCTTTCCTTGGATGTGTTCTTCAGTTAAATATACTCTGGGAAACCAAATCTATCTTGTAGATTTCACTTTGGCAACAATCCAAAACATATGTGTTCCGGTCAAATTTTACTTGGCAAGGTAGATAAAAAGATTTAATGGTGGTGTTTTCTACATAGGGATGGAAAGAAAATTGATTTTTTTTGTATGCACAATCATCCTGGGTTTGTACATGTTTTTTTGTTTTTTTTTTCTTGACTTATTACCTACTTTTACCAATGAAAATTTAATTAAATAGATGTTATTTGATTTTATAAATTTTATTAATTATTGCTTACAGAAAGTTTTTAGAAAGTATTAGTATTTCAAATTTTCTTAGTTATCATTTTGTATTTAGAAAGGAGTATATTATTGACTACAGTTTACATGATCTGTACACATCTGACAGGTTTGATACCAGCCTGTTCATTACGAATACTCAATACTCAATACTCAATACTGAACTAATCTCATTAAAGTTCAAAGGTAATAAAAGACCTAGTTGTTGAAATGCAACGTGATGATAAACTAGAATTATAGAGTACCGTAATAGAAAATATAGAAAAGTGAATGTGCCTATGCTTGCGTTTACAATAGGTCGAGATGATATAATGTAGATGATTTGCGTATCATTAGAAATTGTAGGTAAGGGCCACCTTCTTTCAATATAACACATGATAATAAATACACATTTTGAGTACCTTATTCGAAATATAAAAAAAAAACGTCAATAGCAACCTACACAATTGTATTCAAAGTATAAAAAAACGTGATATTTGAACTGATATGTCATTAATGATGGACTGATAAGTTATTAATTTTTTTGATCATCATCGAAGTGTATCTATGAAGTACACGACCTGTACGATATTCTTTTAGTAAATTCTCTAATTATGAGCATCATTTTCCAAAAGAATAAGTAAATTACTGTTCGTACCTACAACCAGCAAATAAAATGGCATTTCCTTTATTTCTTTGTCTTCCTATTTTATTACCCTTATCTTGAATTTAAATCTTCAATCAAAAAGAAAAATTTCTCTATTTCAAGTTAAAAACTACTAACCATCTATCTGTCTTTTCAGTCCAAGTCTATTTTACCGTCATTCACTTTTCATCCCACTTGACGCATACCACCGGTTATTTTGTGGCTTTTAAATATATAAAAGCTTTTATATACACAAACGGTATACACTCGTATTGTCTCAATTTACTTTTGAGGATATTTTTTCCTTTGTTAGTTTTTCTGTATTATTTTCTGTCGGTCATATTGAACCATCAATTTTTCTTCTTGTATTTTTCCTTATATAATAATTTCCTTCGTGTCTTTTCTGCTGTCTTGAATACACAAAAATAATGTTTAATTTAAAGGGTGAAATTAATAATTCTTCAAAAAATGTAGTCAATGATTAAGTATTTAAGACAAAAAAAAAAAAACTGCCATTACTTTGTACGTTTTCATTATCATAATAACATCGGATTTAGTTTCCAGATATAGAACATGGAGTGAAAGATTGAATTGGGTAATAACCAGATTGACAGAGATAGAGAAAGAATGTTCCACTAACTATATGGCTACAAAAAGTCCAAATCCGAAAACATAGTTAGTTACAATGAATAAAAAATGGCTATCATTTATGAAAATTAGAATATTAAACTGACTGGGAACAAACAAGAAAAACAAAACACAGCACGTTTAAGAAGACGAACAGCTTTTAAAAGCGAAAAAATTTCATCACTTAGTACTCTAGACGATGGTAAAATACCTTTCAAAACTAACCAAGGTGATGTTTAAAACTAAGAACCACTTCTGGATTTGATGAATTTGATTGTTCTGTTCTGAAGCACTTAATGCTTAGTTTGTTTTTTATCAGTTGATAAGTTTATATGCGAATCGAATTTTGCAGTAAAATGTACGAGGCCTTTTTCAAGTGTAATAATTCTGCATATGCAGATATGAATATTTTATTTGCATACTTGAATTGAAATGATTTTTTTTAAAGCAAATAAAACTGTTATAACTCAGTTCTTCGTATAACGTTATAGAACTTTGTAACTTGAAATAAATTTTAAGGATACAATGAATATCTTATTAACTTTTCTTACCACACAATGTAATTCCTGTGCCTACACTCATCTAATATCCATTTTAAATACTATGTACATATATACGTATTCGTACTTGTACGAATTGAGAAAATTCCAATTTTCCCAAAAAATATTTAAGAAACATTTTCTTTTAATTCAAATAATATAATCACTTATATTCTTCAAGCCAATTCCTCCATCCTTCAATATTTTATTATTCCCAAATAGAATAAACAAAAATACAACAGAAAAATTTTCATTAAATTTATTTTTATGTAACGAAAATCCAAGTAAATCTATTTCGCGGTGTTTATTGAAAGGGAAAAAAATATTTTTTTTTTATTTCCCTTCAATCGTCCATTCGTTTCTATAGAATTATTTTGGTTAAGGTTTTAACAAAAGGATAATAAGGATTCATCACGGTAATAAATTCAGGAAAATTGAATGAATGTATAAACAAAATTACTTGAGAAATTCCCTTTAAGTGAAAATTATTTACAGAGATTGTCGAGTTGAGTGTCATGATTTTTTTTTTACATTGTTTTTATATTTAGTGTTAAGTTCGTTTTTTTATTTTATTTTTTACTTTTATTTTTACAATATAAATTATATAGGGTCAATTAAGTTAAATTTGACTGCTAACTTTACTGTCTTTCTATAATTGTGATTGCTTTTAATTACTTGATATGGTAGCAAGTAAGTTAGTAAAAGAGTGATGAAAATTACTTGAATAACATGGATTACCCTAATGGATGATGCCAATCGAAATCAACAGTTTATCAGAGACTTTATTCTGGAACTTTACTTTACAATGTTTCATTCATTGACATTATAACCTTTACAACATATTGTCTTGTCGAAACCACATTCATTTAGATTCTATAACCATTTTTAAATATACTAAAGTTTTAGTCATTTATACCTTTACCATACCTTTACCTTTACCATTTGCTATGCACTCCTTCCACAAATATAACATTTATCAGAACTGGTGTACAGATATAGTTCAAGGGAAATGAAACTACTACTGATTTTTGATTAACGAAATTAATTGCGATCCTGGCACAAATTCCAGAGTCCTAAAATATTTTTTTTTTGTTTTAGTCGTTAATTTTGCAGAGAATTGTGTGCCAGTTTCGATGCAATTTTTGTGCAGGAATTGCCACAAAAATATTTTGAAGTAGGACAAGAAACTTCAAATAATCAGACTTGATGAGCGTTAGAGCCATATGCCGAGACCAAATAATTACCCGGCGAGTCAACTACAGACACATTAGATGTAGGAATTTAATAAATCAATTTCTTCTGTTTGATTGCAATAATAATAAACGAGTCGAAATATAATTGGTTTTCAAATCAGAAACCAAATACAATACAAAATTGTATCTAACAAAATTGAGTTAGAAAGCGCACACTTGCCATAATTTGGGCAATTATTGCAACAAGAATATTACCTGATTATAATTTTATTTAAATTCATACTTTTATTTGGCTGATTGTTTTTTGCAGAGCATAATTTTCGTATAAAAATTGCAGAAGTTTTCATGAAGACACGAATATCTGACAAAAACATATCTATTTAAACAAGAAACGATATTGAGAAAAGCAGAATAATTTACGAAACTTGTTCAGTTCTCACCCCCTATAAAAATGTTTGAATGACTAGATAGATGTAGATAT